>VUQJ01027659.1:20773-37584 GCA_015108635.1 Andinoacara biseriatus | reverse complement strand
TTTGGTGCCGCCCCCCCCCCCCCCCCCCCCCCCAAACCTATGCCTTTTCTGAAACAGATTCGCTCCCAGGCCCAGTTCCAGGACCTGTGCCAGCAGCATGTAAGGGTGAAGGCTGAGGGAATGTCCAGAAGCGGCTGTTGTCCAAGCTGGTCTCTGGGGAATTATTTGGCAGTCCTAACTAATGCCTCCCGCTGCCTCAGCCTCACCTCACAGCAAGTACTGTAGCTTTCTTCTCATTTTCAAAATCATAAAACAAGGAAATGTCTATATCAGCTTATAAGAACTGGTTTTATTTGTAATTTGTACTTTGTTTCAGCACATTGTTATGTTGAAAACTCGAATTTTCTCCTCCGAACAGTTTTGGTAAAATAATCCAAGCAGTAAGTTGGCCATTACATCCTTTTAACTGCACCGCCAGGCATAGTTTGCAAAAAGTGAATTGAACAATATTCAGTTTAAAGGTACAGTGTGTAAAATTGCACAACTAGATGCCAGCAGACTGCAGTGAACCAAATTCTGTTCTCTTACCCCTTGCAATTCAAGTGCATAATCCTAGTTACGGTGACTGCTGTAGGACACAAAACTCTGTCTGCCGTTTATCTGTAGTGAGAGTAGCCTGTCAGTCTGCTGTTTACCTCAGCCATCAGTGTGCCGGGTGTCCACGTCTATTTACTCTGGAGGAGAGTGTAAAACTTTAGAAATGATGTCGGATGAAAGGAGTCCGATTTGATGAGTCAGTGCAGCTCACTTCTGTCCGATGACAGCAATATTGAGGTGAGTTTTTGAGGATATCCTAAACTTTTCTGTCAGTAAGTGCTGCTGCTTTTGCTGCTGTTACCCGGTGTTAGTAAAAACTATCTATATATCAGAGCGAAAGTGGACTGTCGAACCTAACATTAGCTGGCACAATGTTAGCTTATAACCAGCTGTTTTTGTTGTTGTTTAACTGGCTTGTTGTCAGCTGTCCAGAGATGGGTGGGTCGCATGTCTAATTTGCTGATAATAAGTAACTGCGACAATATCGAGAATAAATAAGCATGTTTGTGGACATTTTCATGTGTTAGAGCCCTGACTTCAAGAGATGAAGCTTGAGGTGAGGATGAAGAGGATGAGGTTGAGATGAGCGAGGAGAGAGAGCAGTGGTGGAGGAGGAGAAAGACATAATTAACATGAATTAAGGTCATATTGGGAAATTTGTAGTGCAACTACAGATTTAGGTTTGTGCACACAAGTCAGTGACACAGGCTACCTCAAAGTCTCCAGCACATTTTTCCATTTTGTTTTGCACTATTTATGTTATGGAACATTTTCTAATTTGCCTTTGCAAAGCTAGAAGATATGTCTGTTAAATGTAAAGCTTACATTGGCAGTGGATTAGCTTGATTTTGTTTGCTGAAGAAACAGCTATTGTGATCTGTCCCAAAAATCCACCCTCAAACACCTTCTAAAGTTAAGAAATAAACACATTGTAGATTTATATATTTTTTTAGTTACAAATCTAACTATAAAACTAAACAGGGACTATTTCTCTTTGACAAAGCAGTAATTATGCAGATATGTCTGCATGTATGTGGATATGTGCAGAATTTTCTATTTAGCTTTCTGCCAGAAAGCAAATGTGCTTTTTACATAAGAGGTTAAAAGAAAGTGGATGTGAGTGATTTAAGCACTTAAGCATTTAATTATACCTCAGTTCTGTTGTAGTATCTGGGGTTTTTATTTTCCATTCTCTTTCTTTCACACCAGGTTTCTGAGTCTCTGAACCTTCTCCGGAAATGTGCTCCATACTATCATGAAGGACATCTAGTAGAGGCCTGTGCCGAGAGACCCAAACATGGCAGCTGTTCCTCTGTTCCCTCCCGCTGCAAACAGTCCCATGTGGTGTTCCAAATCTTGCACTTCCTGGTTGACAAAGACTTTCTTGGACCACGGACTGTTGAATATCAAATTCCCACACTGAAGTACAGCCTTCTGTTTTTACCCGTAGACAAAGGGGAACATATGATGGAGATATACATGAATAGCCTTGAAGGCAGGGATCTGACCTACAATAATACGACTATTACTGGCATAGACTTTGGCATTAAGCAGGCTCTCTTTGAGTATTACCTGACAAGAGATTCAGTGTACCCTGTCCTAGCTGTTGTATCACTTCTTTTCACTATGGCTCTATATCTACACTCTCTCTTTATAGTAGCACTATCTGTTATAGCAATCACCGGCTCCCTCTTAACATCCTATTTTTTCTACAAAGTAGCATTTCGTCTGACTTTCTTCCCTCTGGTCAACCTCTCTGCGGCTCTTATTCTCTTGGGAAGCTGCTCCAATCAAGTTTTCATTTTTACTGACTTTTGGAATCTGCAGCTAACCCAAAACCCCTCAGCATCCCTGGAGAAAAGAGTAAACAGAGCTTTGCAGGAAGTTGGCTATTTGATTTTAGCTTCAGGGTTGACCTCCAGTGCAGCTTTTTTCTCTGGTTATCTCAGCAGCATCACAGCAATCAGATGCTTCTCAATTTATCTCGGAACCGCCTCTTTCATCAGCTCACTCTTGGCGTTGGTATGGCTGCCGTGCTCTTTCATTCTACGTGAGCGCTACACACAAATGTCCTCTGTATCTGCAGGAGTGCAAGGATGGAAACCCTGCTGCTCCAAAAGCACTGGCGGCTTCTGGGATACAAGCTCACGCAAGAGGTGCCTCTTCAGCCTTGGGCAGAAGCTGAGAGAATTAAATCGTGGTCTCACTGACACCTCCAATTTATTATTTCTCAAAATCCTGCCTTGTGGGGTTGTAAAGTTTAGATATATCTGGGTTTGTTGGTTTGCAGTGCTCGCTGCTGGAGGTACATACATGTCGTGCCTGGGCATGAAGCTGCCAGCTCTTGAGAGCAGGGTCACTCAACTTTTCCGCTCCAGTCACCCATTTGAGAGATATGACGCAGAGTACCGTCACATGTTTATGTTTGAGAGACAGACAAATGGAGAGGACAAGCCTGTCACATTGATGCTTGTTTGGGGTGTCAAACCGACTGACAATGGGGATCACTTTAACCCAAGAAGCAATGGCTCTTTAGTTCTTGACACTGACTTTAACATGAGCCGACCTGATGCTCAGGTTTGGTTGCGGGATCTGTGTGGACGAGTTCAGAACCAAAGCTTTTATTCTCTTTCGTCACCTGAGGAAAAGGATCTAATGACTGATAATATTTGTCTCGTGGAGCAGCTAATACACTGGATATCTGTCAGGAGGTGCTCGGAGAGCGATGATGCCCTTCATTTTTGCTGTAATGACATCCCTTTTCCCTACCCTCCCAACGTTTTTGAAAACTGCCTAAGCATGATGCTGGCAGAGAGGTATGCCGAGGGCCATCTGGCACACAGCGGAGGGGTGTACTTCCAGCCAGATGGCAGGGTTGCTGCCCTCGTGCTGGCATTCAAAACTACATACTTCCACAGCTTCAACTTTAGCAGAACCAGTGTTTTTTACAGAGAAATCCTGACATGGTTTAACAGAGAAATATCAGGAGCACCACACGGGCTGGAGAACGGCTGGTTCATCAGTCAGCTGTCTCTTTTTGATCTGCAGCAGTCTTTAAGCTCAGAGACTCTAGTAGTAGCTGGCTTCTCAGTAGCTCTCACATTTGCTTTGCTTCTTATAACCACCTGGAGTGTTCCACTGAGCATATATGGGACAATAGCCGTAGGAGGCAGTGTGTTTGTCACCGTTGGCCTCCTTGTTCTTCTTGAATGGCAGCTGTGTGGCACTGAGGCTCTGTTTATATCATCTGCCGCAGGCCTGTCGGTTGATTTTATTGCCAACTATTGCATATCTTACAGCCTAGCTCCACATTCAGACAAAATTGGGAAAGTAGCACACTCCACTAAAAAGATGGGATGTCCTGTAGCAATAGTTTCTGGTGCTTTTTTCTTCATAGGGATCATCATGTTACCTGCCACAGCCTTGTTCTTCAGAAAGCTTGGGATTTTTCTGTTTTTGGTCAAATGCGTAGCGTGTGGATTTGCAACCTTCTTTTTCCAGTCCCTGTGCTGTTTTTGTGGACCCCAGAAAAACTGCGGAATGATCACACTACCGTGTTTTTCGGACCAAACAGACGGCATGCTGTCCTCTTGTTCCGAGCCCGGTTCCTTGTCGGCCTCTGCCGCTAACGGGGCATTTGGTAAATCTAGAGTGAGGAGGAGTTATGACAAAGAAGCAGGCAGTTATCTCTACCCCAACCATCGTCAACACAGGCAGAAACAGACTGGAGGAGGTGACTGTGGGAATCGAGGGCCCGAGCAGTACGAGCTGCAGCCATTGGCCTATCGCCTGAGTGACAGCTTTGAGAACAGCACCTGCACCAGTAAACTGTCAAACCGGCCCTCTGTGCTCTCTGATGAGATTGAGTACTGTGGGGGAGATGTTAGCAGGAATAGCATGGACGGGGAGAACGAGGAAACATGCAGTTATCGACAGAAGATCTGCCAACCACCACCAGCCGTCCAGACCTCATCTCCTTACAAAGAAAACACTTTACGTCAAACAGGCCTAGCAGAAGATGATGTAGCTAAGGATAAGATGCTGTGTAAAACCTGCAGGGGTCAGTCTGCTGGGGTGAAACACTGGAGCAATACATCCTCCTCTGCCTCAAGCATAGAGGAGACCATCATCAGCCACACACTGGAGACTACTGACCAGCCATCTCTCTCCAAAGATGAAAATACCCTGGAGGAGAGCTGCCATCACCCTCACCACTCTCATAAACGACACCATCTCTCCCTGTCTCAGAGCTCCTGTGAGGGTCTGGAGGAGTCCTGTGAAACATGTCTCAGTGACATCGAGCCAGGATCTTCAAGCACACAGCAACAAAAAGAAGAGGCAGAGGTTCAGTTACAACCAGGACACCTCAACGGGAGGAGAGATACGCTTCGTCTCTCACTGAAAGAAACCGTTTATGAGACTTGTGGCAAGGGTCGCACCGGCCAGAGTGAGGAAGTGGTGATTTTACCCAACAGTAAGCCAGACTTACCAGATGTTTGGATAAAGCGAGAGGGACAACGCGAGGATACCTGTTGAAGAAATTTGGAGAAATTCTTGAAAACACTGTGCATCTTCTTAATTTATATATATATATATGTATAAAAAAATCAATCACTTATACAATCACATAGATAATAGAAAAGGAGCATACACTGTTACGTTTGTATATTACACAGGAAATACAAGCCAACTGCAAATGTAACATGTGACAGCATGTTTGTCCAGTGTTGCCGTTAGGGTTGTTTCATTGTTTGTTACAAATAAGGTCAGAACATGAGCGCGCCTTCAGCAAAAGGTCAAAACAAAGCATGACAGCGAAAGACGAAGCTTTCTATCCAGTCACAGTTTTGCACAAATGCCACACTTGAATATTAACTGCAGCTTGTCCTCGACACAGAAACTATCGATTGCTGCACCTGCTGCCTGCAGAACTTACTTTGTGCCTGGAAATTTTTAACTTCTGAACCATGACGCTCTGCACAGACTGGGTTTCTCCGAGCTGAGATTGATCCCAATGAGCCATATACACTCATGGACTTAAATGTGAGAAAGAGCTGTGTGGGGTGCGCCCTGTGTGCAAAGCCACATACAGTTTATGGCTCAATTGTTATCACACTTAGAGAAGCTGACAACTATCACCCAATGTCAAGTCAAGTAGGTTCTGCACTCTGTGGGAATAACATGTACAGTATGTCTTTTGTGATAATGTAGAAAATCAGAAACCTGCAGTCAGCAGTGTATCATTTGTGATGTCTTGGCTTACTTTTAATTAAAGGTCATGCTGTTTATTCTAGTGTCAGTGCCAAACAATGTAATGTTTACTTATGTGCTGATTTCAAAGGGCCAAAGTGGTTTCCAACAGATGTAACGCTACAGTTTATACACTTAAAGTGATTATTATTCAGGATCCATGGATGTCAGTATATGCCTTAGCCATTGAAAAATTAGGAGGAGCTTGAATTTCTATTTAAAATGCAGAAATTGCACCACCATCCAATTTTGCATACAGCTCTTAGTGCACGGTTAAGAGAAATTCTGACAGGCGACCTTTACCCACACCCCGAAGTATTTAACTAACAGTATTTATGACATGAGCAGCATGTGTCAAATGTCTTTCAAAAGGTTGTTTCAAAACAGCTAAACTGTGTGTTGTGCAAAAGAGTGTGTCCTAAGAGTAAAATGTGATGTTTATGGTCCTTTATACGTAGAAAACAAAGAGGTGTTGAAGGTGCAGTGACAGTCATTCAGTGAGGACCTTGGCAAGAAAAGACTGCTATAAAATTTGCCCATGAGCAGAATTATTTAAGCTTTTTCTCTGGAAGAAGTGTTTTTGTCACTTGACATCTTGACTGTATAAACACACATCTTCAATGAGCCTTCACTTTGGGTCACTTAGCAGAAAAACCTGCCTTATAGACAAAGGTAATCAATCACAGGCTTTCTCTAAACAAAAAAGTAAAGGTCAACACCACTATGATTTATAGCTGTCAATATTAATTTTTCACAAAAAAGAAATAAAACATTTTATTTTTCCTGCAGACTGGCTTTCAATTTATTTCACATGTTGGCAGTTGTACAAGACAGATTTAAAGCTTTAAGGATGATATTAAATTAAAACAGTTCTCAAAGTGAGGAACCAGTCCAGAGTCAACTTATATTCATTTGTAAAGCATTTTTTTTTTATAGGTGTTTATACCGCCTTCAGAAAATTAACCAAAGAACTGTCAAGGGAAGAGCATCATACTAAAATCAGAAAATGTAAAAACAAAATCTCTTAAAGGATTTCTGATTGTCTGCAGATTAAATGTCAAAGCATTCAGCAGCATTCATCAGGTCTGTTCTAATCTGCCTCCACCCAGTCCTCTTTTGCCCAATCGGGTAATTGTGTGGAATATTCAAAGTCAGGTCCTTTGTAGCGTAAAGCATGAAGATACATGATGAGCTCCTTCTCTGTGGGGTCTGACCGCACTAGTTTACATTCACTGCACAGGTGGTCTTGAGTCCCTGGAGGAGTTAGAGTAAAATCGTTTGCCCCAGTTTGATTTCCATGTGATTTTTTTGGTTGAGGGTTCTGACCATCTTTGACTGACGTGTTGTTAGTGTTTACTGTCTCAGTGCAATCTAGCCTTTTGTCATTCCCACATGCATCCACATGTGTTGGACAACTTTCTCCACTCTCGTCAGGTTCAGAGGTACAAGGTGTCTTGTCCATTTTCTCAAGAGTTTTATTTTTCTCTGCCTCATGTGCAACAGCAATGCAGTCATCTGGAATATCCAGCAGGTTGAAATTTTCCTGAGCGCGATGTTCTTCTACCAGTGCCTGCAGAAGCTCCTCATCACTCTTCCCCACGAGTCCCCCTTTCCCTCTGTGAGGACCCCAAGCTGATGACCCATAGATGGGATCATTAAGGATGGGAAAGCCCAGGTACAGAAGGTGGACCCTGATCTGGTGAGTGCGACCAGTGAGGGGTAAACAGCGGACCACACTTGTTTTTCCATTAAAGCTAAGCCTCTGGAAGACGGTCCGGCACTCTTTTCCTTTTGGGTCAACTCGGCAGAGGCCAATTTTAAAGGAAACAACCAGGATGGGCTCCTCACAGACCACATCATCCTCTGGAAACTCTCCCTCCACTCGACACACATACTCCTTTTCAAGCTGAAAAAGAGAGTAGCTGTAAAGAACCTTTGGAGAAGTTTTGAAAACCCACTGACCCAAGAGTCCAAACCGTGCTTAACATACCTGTCTGTCTCTCACCATCTGGTCCAGTTTTTTAGAGGTCTCCAGCGTCCTAGCAAACAGCAGGACTCCAGAGGTGAGCCTGTCCAGCCGGTGGACTGTATGGAGCTCAGAGATGCCAAACTCCTTCCCCAAGATGAAAATCACTGTGTTGTGGCGGAAACGGCCGCAAGGGTGGACTGGAATGGAGGCCGGCTTGTCGACCACAAGCACTTCACCATCATCCACCAGAATCTCTAATGGTTTGCTGACTACAGGTGGCTCATGCCGGTGCACAGTGTTTTTCATATGGTCATTATTCTGTGGATTGTGAGAGAAATGTTAAACGTTTTGCGACCTCAAACAAGGCAATACAGCATCATAAGGTCACTTTTAAAAATGAAGACATTATTAATTGTGCAGGTCAAAGTATCAAGATGTGGGATTGCTACCAATTTAATGACATGAAGGGTTCTTTTGTCTACAGGTATCGCATGTCAAAAGAATTTGGTCCTTACAAGGCAAGCTATAATATAGAAGAAAATTAATCAGAATTACATGGCCGATTGGCAAAATAAATTTGGTGAATAATGTAACCTAATACCTTGTTTGTATAGTCCACAGGTAATTAGCCCGTTTATTACCCCTGCATGCATGGAAGGAACAAATTGGCTTTCTGCATAATGATTATATACCCTATATTTGGTCCTCTGCCTTCACATGCATATGAATTTAAATTACATCCCATTTTAATCCACAGGTTTTAATATAATGTTGGCCCATAGAAGTGATTAGAACGCCTGAAATCAATGATATGGAGATAATTTTGTTAATGAACACTTCTGTTAATATAGCGTAGTGTAGATGTAGGTTAAATGGACTCATGAGACTTACCCTGAGCACCACAGATAAGTCTTCAACAGGTGTCTCATTGAGGCGGATGCGACCCTCTTTAGCTGCTTTATGATAATACTCTATGGATTCAGCTCTGAACTCACTCTTAAACACATCCAAGAGGCTTTTCCCAACCCACCGACCTTTGCAGTAGGTTTTAAAGTCAAAGTAATACGGATAGACTTTACGAAGCCCACCCTCAAAGTAGTAGGACGTCTCGCTGAAATGCTCTTGGCTAAAGCTCACACCCAGGTTGCGTTTCTGCGGTGGGGGGATGTATCTCTCGCCCGGACGGAGCTTCTTCCCTCCGGCTCCTCTCCGCCTCTTACCTCTCCCACGCGTCTCTGAATCGTCCGTCACGTCGTTTTTGCGTTTCCCGGTTTCTGTTGCCTCTACCGCCGTAGTTTTCGCCACAGGTACTGGTATGTTTACGTTCCCCGGTGTTGCCGAGTCAGTAGCCGCCTGCTCCATCGTCGAGCTGCTCTTACTACACCGCGGAGAATTAGCGCGACTCAGGCACCGGTTTGTTTTGTTATAATGCGAAATAAAATAGAATAGACGATTATTAACTTCACATCGACTCGGAAAGAACAAGAACCCCCTAAATGACACGCTCACGTGCATCACTTGCTAGCAAGTGGTCCTTCTCGCTACACGCGCGTCGTGATGACGCTGTTATGTAGTCCAATCGGTGCCCTCTGTAGTTTAAATTCGGCCATGAAAACCAATCCTCCACCCTTCTTTGCACTAAACTGCTAAATGGATAAGGAGACGTATCATTTATGTGTTGACTTATTTTTAAATGAAATGTATCTTTTTGTTACATATTAAGCTGTATTCACATGAAATGTATAGTAATGAATGTGATTTGTGTTCCAGTGCTTGTAGCTTCTCAGTTCCCTTAATACCTCACAAATAACTGAGGCTTGTTTACCCTCAGTGATCTGTTTATTTTCAGTCTTCTTGGAATAACAGCAATCACTACAATATTCAATTAGTAGGTTTTATTATTAAATCTAATGTGTACACACTTTAGTTGTATAATTTCAAAAATGTATCAAATGATTCTGTTTTGGCACACCTTCCCACCCTGTTCTATAGTTAGTGTCACATGTGATATATTCTGTACATACAATATGAAGAGAGTAAGAAGTATTCTTTCCACAAAAAATATATTACTTTATTAATTTGCTAAATGTTTATTAAAATTCCCAGACTTGTACTTGTGTGTTTCTGAATTTGAAACCCAATATTTCCCACAAGATTATACACAATTTCATCATCCATCTGAATTGACCACAAGCATTGATTACAACACATACTGGTGCTTTTCATGCTATAATGGCAAGAATGCCATTAATAAACTTCACAAGCTTCCCAATAAATAACACTGTGTGCAGCCTTTTCTGTGATCCACCGTATTTGCATCACTCTAACTTAATTACAGGATTCTGGGAACAGGCTAATCAGTAAACCGGTGGAGACTTATTCAGTCACTCATTGTTTTATCTCCCTTGGAAGACAATCTGGTCAGGCAAACAGAGCAAGATCCTCCTTGCATGTTGCTAGGTGACAACCCATCAGAGCAGGTGGTCCTTAAGACAGAAGCTCATAGGAAACCTAAGAGGTGTTACAGGGCCCCGGAGACGCAGCACCAACGCCACCTCCTGCAAGGGCAACCACACTGCAGTCAGAGCTCACCTCTGGGGAGAGAAGGAAGGATAGCAGGCAGAGGTGACTCACTCATTTTTGGTGTAAGAGTTCAAGGTAACTTTTTTTTTTTTTTCTTACCCAGGCCACTGGTGCCTCTTGTCAGTCAAGGGCACATAAACCACTCCCATCAAAGCTTTTTTGAGGAAGGTCCCGTCACTCTGCCGATCATACTGCTCCAGCACTTGACTGCCACCATCGGGGCCCACTGGGAGAACCAACCGCCCACCTGGTTTCAGTTGCTCCAAGAGCTTCCATAAGAAAAGACAGGGAAAAAAAATTACAGGAATTCCCATGTTTTTATTCACTGCATTAATTCAGCTCAGTCTGCCTTTAGAATGCATTTCAAATTTCTTAAAGCTTAAAACACTCAGGACTAAAACTTGCATGTTCTTACAGCCTTGGGAACAGTGGCTGCAGCTGCACCAACATGAATGGCATCATATGGGGCTCCGTCTGGGTAACCAAGTCTTCCATCGCCCACTGTGGACAGATACAGACACGACGTTTACAGTCCTTTTATAACTGTGCAGTTTAAACTTCAATGCATAAAAAGGGGCATGACTTTAAGTCTGACAACTCCCGACTCACCAACAAGTTTGATGCGTCCAGAGGACAGAAGCTCCTGGTCGTCCGCTTGGACATTTTTGATTGACATTTGAACCAGTTCGTCAATGTGTTCAATGCCAACCACTCTACCAGTGGGGCCAGTCTGCATATAACACCAAAAAGCAGCCATTATCTTCTGTTATATAATACATGGATGAAGCTATCCAGTGAGTGGTAAGATTTTAAAAGAAACATCAAGTTTTTAATAGAACTTACCATTCGTGCAAAGCAGGCAGTGAGATATCCACTTCCTGATCCTACATCCAGTGCAGATGCCCCTTCGGTTAGTTTGTCACTTAGCAGCTCCAAAGCATGAGCGTGCTGTCGAGTAAGCCCAGCAGGAAAACTTTTGTTAAATTTTGTGCACTTATTTAGTCTTCCCAGCATAGCTCAGTGTTTGTTACTCACCATATGTGGTGCACTGATGGTTGCCCTGTAGCCTGTAATAAGAAAGAAACATAACACAGACCTGCAGCACATCTTTACACATAAAATGCCAATTATTCAACTATATTGACAGGAATGTGCATTTGTGTGTTTAGAAATTGCTTCTCAAATAAGTACCTATGGACTGAGGAGAGTCTGCATAGGGATAGTCTCTAGAGTAGAGTCCTCTGTCAGTAGCCAGCATGGCATTGAACACGCTATCACTCCGGATCACACCATGATCTGGAAGAATGAAAGAAGTAACTGAGCTGAATTAATGAATTAAGATGATGACTCTATCAAGCGACCTGTGCAACATCTAACTACAGCCCTAAGCCTAGCTATAAAAGGTCAAGAAAGGTAGCAAGCACAACAAAGATACCAAAGCTCAAACCCTCGATATCAGCTCATTACCTCTCAGCCTGCTGATGAGCTCTGGATGCGTTTTGCCGCTGGACATCCACGCCATGGTCCGGGACAGCAGCACACCCATGGGGACTGCCACTACTGCCAGGCGCAACGCCGCTCGCATCTCCTACACTAGATCTCCCTGCAGCAACATGCAAGTCTGAGTCTGAGTACATGACACAAACATTACCGTAAAATGTATTGGATGCTGGCTGTATCCTCTGCGTGGTAATCAGGAGTGCGAATTCACTAATTAGACTGAACTTGACAGATACCCAGCGAGCGGATACAGCTGCACTCGTTACGGCTATAACAGCAAGCTTACGTAACACTATAAGCGAATACTATCAGTATAGAATTGCAAAATATTATTATACTTTGTTAAATAGTAAATACCCACATATAGACTAATTCAGCAGAGGTCGGTAGCCCTTGTTTACCTCGGTAGCTCGCCGCGTCACTTCCAGCTGAGACACACTTCCCAGTCCTCTCCTCGGCAAGTCACAGTCCAATGAAATACGAATCTTTTACACATGAAGTCCTAGCTATCCAATCAGCTCTCAAAACAGTTTGACGGACCGATACAGCGTCCAATCAAATATCCATAAAACTGGAAAGTGGGTTACCGGTCGTTGAGGATCATGGATACGTTTAGCTAGTGAGGCTAAACTTTAATCTTTAAAATAATATATCTGCGTAAAAAACTTCCAGCCCTTTGAGATTTGCCACACAGGTAGGATATGTTTGTAATTTATTATGGTAACAAATTGCTCGAAGAACGCTTTAAATACACAGTAATTATCCATATAGTAGGTTAGGCACCGGTTTAGCGGTGAATGTAAACCAATACCTTTGATTTGTCTTTGTATTTAAGGTATTTAATTACCTTTCAAACAGTTCACAGAAATGGCTCTGAAAGAATAGGGTGTTAGTCAAAAACAGACCCGACGCTGTGTGATCTTTGAACAGTGATGTTGACATCTGTTTAACCCAGTGACCGCACCAGAATGATAGACGACTTCGAGAAGCAGGAGGTCCGGTCCAGCGGGGAGCTGTGGTCCGCGATTTGCTCCAGCCTGCCGGAGGTGCAGCCAGAGGCGACCCCGGAGAGCAGCACGGAGTTCAAAGACTCATTCCACCCGCCAGTGCAGGTTAATGGACAAGCAAATGGGACAAATACCAGTCCATCCAGTGCCAAATGGGAACCCATGGAGGATTCTGAGATTTACATAGCCACTCTAGGTATTTCCCTGTTTTCAGCTCTTCAAGGCTGCAGACTTCTTGTCATGTAGCCCACCCTGTCTTTCAGCAAGTGGCATGGACAACTGTGGGCACCAAAATGCCACTAAACAAAACCGGCACAGCAGGCTTAAATTGGTCATTTTTCCCTGTTTTTGTTGTGGGTTACCCATTCCCCTAACAAGTAAAAGATCCCTGGTTCGATCCCAGATGGAGACACAAATCCTGGGGTTGAGTCAGGAAGGGCATCGGGTGTAAAAACTATATAACCATTGTGATGATTCCTTGTGCATATACGGAGCAGCTCTAAGTAGTTAATTTTTTTAAGCTTCAGCATAAATGTAAATGAGGTGGGATTTGGTTTGACTTAGTGTATGTCACTAAGTGCTGGATAAAAGAAGTTTCATGTTGTGTTTTAGTGAACTACAACTAGGTGAAAAAAATATCTGAATTAACTGAAATAAAAAATAAAATGTAGACTTTAGGGAAAATAATGTGTCCTAAAAAAACAAAAACTAAAAATAGAAGAATGAATATTGATGTTTCAGTTTGTACATCCTCAATTCCTCCGCGGTACTTCCCACCAGAGGAGGCGAGGGCGAGAGAAGTTAAGGCAACAACCATTTAACTAAATGAGACGTGCTTGTTTTGGAAATAAAAACAAACAAACCATAACTCCGATACAGAAGAAATACTTGACAATGTTTGTTCTTGTATGACAAAAAAGACACAGATTGCCCTAGAAAGTGATCTCGTCTCACGTTTAAGGATAGAAGAATGAGCACTTGTAAATTTCTCATGAGGGTAAGGTTTTATTTATTTATTTATTTTTTTTGCATTTTGTCCAGTAGTTGTTCTCTTTTCTCATCTGTAATAAATTCCTCCTGTAAGGCGCTGCTGCAAAAGCTCCCCTCATGGTTATTTTACATACCTGGGATCCCTGCTGGCTTTATAAGTCATGTTGTACTCGCACTCTCCTCCACATTGATCCTTAATTCAAAACGTATGTCGTAACTTTGATGCAAGCTGTAAAACTGACATTTTTTTGTCTGCGTTTTGGTCTAGAAAACCGCCTGAAGAAGATAAAGGGTCAGTCCAGTGATGTGACCTCCAGGGACATGCTGCGCTCCTTGTCTCAGGCCAAGAAGGAATGCTGGGATAGATTCCTACATGATACGCAGACTTCAGAGCTCTTCCAAGGAGGTGACATGGATGAGAGGTAGGAGATGCACAAGATGTGAAGAATCATCTTGTTGGAGTTTTTTTTATTTATTTATTTATTTTAAATGTATCCCTTTTTAAATGTCTCTCTGCCCTTTGCACATTTATTTAACACATTACAGTAATAACTCATGATCTCACTGTTTCCAGCTTTCCTTAAATTCAGGAGACTATGTGCCATTTACTTGTCTAGACATGGAATTACTTCAGTCTTTGTGGTGCAAAACAACACAGGCCTCCTAGTCAGTAGTTAGCTGAAGATAGACTTCCTCTTATTTTAACATCCTTAGCTTTTCATGCGCATCCCTTCGCAGTGCCCTCGAACACTTCAAGAGGTGGTTGATTCCTGAGAAGGTGGCCATAAGCGCAGAAGAGCTGGAATATCTTCTGAGGCCATCTCAGACTATAGAAGCAGCGGGGTCAGACCAAACGCAAAGCGGAGAGGACGCAGAGGCAGAGACGCACAAACTGGAAGAAGATGATTGTCACAGGCCAGAGAAATGAGTGTGTTAAACTAGTGAAGATGGAAAGAAGAACTTATTTCCTGTATAGTCAGTAAATGTGACTTCTTACCCTCAAATTATATCTTTGCAGTGTTTTGGGCAAAACCTTTGTTATCAGCAATTACAGCCTCTCATTACTGTCTGTATCCCCAGCAACTGAGTGTTAACTACTAATTCACTCACATGTCCTCTCTATTCAGCCCTTCAATGAGGCTGCACCTTCAGAACACCTAATAAAGAGCTTGAAATGATACCTTTTTGTCCTCTAGCAGTAGCCCGTGCTCCTACTACGTTTACGCGTATTGCTCTTAAAGACATGTGCAGATGTTCATTAAGGACCATATGTAGTGTCACATTGCAAATGACGTTAGCGATGCATTATGTTGTAGAAATATTATGTATCTGTCATTAAAATGCTGACATCTTAAGTTTGAATGGATGTGATGTATTCTAGAAAAATATTGTAACATATTGTGTAACATTTTGTTAATTTCATGTGGAAAGTTTTAATCATCTTTAATTAAAAACAAGTAGAATTCATCGTGTTCATGTTCATGTGCTTGTTAGCTGGAAGGTTAGTGTTAAGTTAGTGTTAAATGGGACTGAAAAGTGAGCTCTTGAACCAGTTTAGTTTTTGGGAGTGAAGACAGTGTGGCTGGCACTCACAGTATTAAAATAAAGTGCAACACCTTGATTATTTTTATTTTTAGCCATTCAGTTGTAGATTTGCTGCTGTGCTCAGGATCATTGTCCTGTTCCATGACCCAAATTCCTCCAAGCTTTAGCTGCCAGACAGATGGCCTCACATTTGACTCTAGAATACTTTGGCATACAGAAGAGTTCATCGTTGACTGAGTGACTGCAAGATGCCAAAGTTGCGTGGCTGCAAACCAAGCCCACAGCATCACTCCTCCACCACTGTGTCTGACAGTTGGTATGAGGCGTTTGTGCTGTGTTTGGGTTTCACTAAATGTGGTGGTGTGCGTTATGGTGAAGCATCTCCACTTTGGTCTCCTTTTCCTGACAACCCATCCAAACAAACCATATTTATTCAGTCTTTTTCTAACTGAACTGTCATGAACTTTAACATTTGAACATGCTAACTGAGGCCTGCAGAGATGGAGCTCTTGGGTTTTTGCAGGTTCTCTGAGCATGGCACGGTCAGACCTTGGGGTGAATTTACTCGGATGTCCACTCCTGGAAAGACTGGCAGCTGTCTTGAATGTTTTCCACTTGTGAATAATCTTTCTCAGTGAATGATGAATTTCAGATTGTTTGGAAATGACCTTATAACCCTTCCCAGACTGATGGGCAGCAACAGTTGGTCTAAGATCATTGCTGATGTCTTTTTGTCCTCTGCATTGTGTTAATGCACACCTGAATGCTCACACTTGCTGATGACCAGTTAATCAAGTGCATTTAAATTAGAAGCACCTCGCTACTTAACCTCTTAATTGTTATGAAAGCAGTAAGGGTGTACTTAACGTTTTGCACACACTGCCTCTGAATTTTTGCTTATTTTTGTGACATGGTCTAACATGTCATGCGTTCTTGAAGGTCTTCATCAGTGGTTTACTGCTCTGTGGTTTATAACTACAGTTTCTTTAGATGGCAGCAAAGAACCAAGTATGAACATCCACTATTTTATAAGCTGATTACTTCAGCAGTCACAGCCTCTTAAACAGTAACTGTAAAGTCCCTTGTGGCTCTGAATGACATAAAGTAAAGACCACCAGACATGATAGAATGCGCCGCTTGGTTTGTAATAATAATTTGTGTCTGAAATGGTCCACAGCGAGCATGTTTTGAAAAGCACATATCCAAAATCATGTCTGAAAAGGTAAATATGTTCATTTCAAAATGTCAGGGTAGCTGAAATTTAAGCAGCGCGTAGAGAAAGTTGACCCCCTTCAACAAATTGTAGCGTTAAATTTTGCACATAGATCATTCTCCACAAAGAAACTCACACATTCAAGTGAATTTTTAAAAAATGACTCATGATGTCACACTGGCATCTCTGCTTGAACTTGAAGACTGCAAGTTATGAA
>VUQJ01027657.1:0-12629 GCA_015108635.1 Andinoacara biseriatus | reverse complement strand
TTTAAAAATTATTTCTATAGAATTATGGCTTTTGGCCTGAGGCTTCTTCACAGCAGCCAAACACCTTGTTAATAAAACCGAGAACACATCAAGCCTCCCCCCCCCCCCTAAAAGTGCAAAATCTAATTCTTTTGAACTATTGCTTTAATTAATAACTGCTGTTGCAAAGTGAGAGAGAAATTAAAGTCAACTCTAATAAAAGGGCTAACACGATAATTAATTAAAGCTTGCACTGCAGTCTTAAATGCTGCTAGCAGCTAAAGGATCAATGTGCAAGTGGGGACACTTCCCCTCCTCTCTGCAGGATAGATTCCTCTTTGTCACTCCACCATCAATCAGCTTGTTAACAACCTCTCTGCTTTCAGTCTCAGTATCTTCATCTTTGTCCTTTTATTACAGCAGAAGTTCTGCAATCTGATCTCCACAGTCCCAGGCCACAGTTAGTAGCCTGTGAAGGCCCAGAGTCCAGGATGGATGCTGCTTCTACTGTCTGTGGCGCAGTAACAGTGAAGCTTTAACAGTTTCTGCCTTGTCTCTTCTTGCAATTTTTTTTTCTGTTCATCTTTTCTTTACAGTTTTTGTGCTCACAAAGCCCTTGTTGATGTTCTCTTAGAATCTCATGTGACCATCAAGTTACTGCCAACCCTTCAAGGACATCTCCCTTTTTATTTTGCGGAGCTTACAATTGCATGTTTCGACTTTCCGCATGTCATTATCCTACATGCCTGTAGATGCCATCTGCCTGTCATGCAACCTTGTAACAAAACGCGGACGGCACGCACACTGGCGCAGCCAGGAAATGCTCCATGGAAGTCCTAAATACATCAATGGGGCTCACAGACGGACTCCTGTGCAAGTGGAATTCCACAGGCTCAGCACAAGCTGGATGCAGAGGAGTTGTTGAACAAGACCGTTTCACAAACTGCTCGCTGCTTTTAAAGTGACGAAGAAGAAAGTCATTGGAACACTGGACCCTTATTTTGTTAAAGGATGCTTGAGGGTCTGTCTGTGTGTGTGTGTAATTTTTTTCTTTTTTTGGGAGCGGTGGGGGGTAAAAACATGTGCACATCCCTGCAGTAAATCCCGTCGTTCGGTGAAGCTGAACCACAGTCAGCAGTGTGTTTATTTTTTGAGCCGTGTGACAAAAGTGTTTTTACTGCGTGGTGTTGAATTTGCTCTGAAAGGGTAAAGAGGTCATTCCTGTATGCAAATTAGGATGAGAGCGACTGTTTCTGTGCAGGCTGTTAAGTGCATATTACCGTCAGCTGTGAGTACAACATTGAAACTGGCCTCACGCAACCTGCATCTCAGGATTAGAAAGCTGCTGATATTCGGTGGTGCAGTTACTGCAGTTATCTTTTTCTTTTTCTCAGCTCCTGTCAGATGGGGAGAGTTCATGCTGTGAGTTACTTCAGGTAGAAAATAATGAAGGCTTGTTTTATCTTTAAATGTATTTGTGGGAGCTGCCTGAGACGCCTTTTGTGTCACACACTAACGAATGTGATCGTGAAGAGGAAGATGGTGGGGCTGTGACTAATTAAAGGAACTTTAACCCCTTTTAACTACTTTTAAATCTAATCTTGTTCTTATTGTTAAAAGGCTATAATGAGTTTGAGTAGTAAAACTGCAAAATCTCATCAGCATAACAAGATGTCAGAAAGCAGTTAATTCACTGATGACTGTAGGTGTAAAATTCACTCCCTCCAACTTGTTTCTTGTTCTCCTGCAGCTCCTGAGGGAGATATCTGGCTCTATAGCTGCTAAGTGCTTTACTGTGTTCACCAGCCTACTTTCTATCTATGCTGGGTTGGCAGTATCCAGTGGTCTGTTAGAGCTTTCTCACTGAAAACAGTTTTGCTGCTACTGGGGGGAAAAGTTGAAGAGATGCGAGAGTGCACCAGAACATTAAACCCAGACAAACTAAGAGGGCCCGCTTCACAGTTTGCATTACTAACAGTCTTTTGATTCATTGTTAAATACATTAACTGCAGATGCCTTTTTAAATTAGGAATTTAATATTTGTGGTTTTGTTGTCTTTTTGCATTAAAAAGTTACTGATCAAAACATTAAATCACTGACTGTAGAGTAATGTAACTACTGTGTTCCCACTTTGCCTGTGGCTAAAATCTGTAGCTTGACGGTGGTGGGTGAACAAAGCACACATGTTCAACAAAGCTGTCAGTGATAATAAAAGGCTGAGGAAACAAATGCAGGGTTTCAGCACATTTCTTACTCTTGACTCAGTCTTTGATTGAGCTCAGTATGTTCCAGACACTCATAGTTTCACCAAAATGTGGCTTAATGCGGTGCTCTCGTGTATTTAGCCACCCTCCAAAGTGCTGTCAGAAGAAGTGTGTTTAGCCATATTTGGACAAAACAGTAAGTGTTTGGAACTTACTCAGCATATGGATGGAGGGCATGGGAGGGGAATGTGCTGCAGTCATACCACTGCTTTAAAGAATTTTAGTACATTTGATACTTTTTACCCCCAAATCATGTTGCCATTGGAATCATTACAACAAGCAGGAAATCAAGCTGGCTGCAGCCACTTCATCTGTGTGAGAGGATTCAAGAATGAGAAGTCTGCAGCATTAAGGGTGCATTTCATATGTAATTCTATACAGTGAATTTACTGACAAGGTATGTAGAGACTGGTGGAAGAAGCACTGTGGTTTCTAAATAGTAGCAATACTAATTATGCTTGCTTGGTTTGTTTTTCCCCTTCCTCTTATTTAGTTGATCGTTGGGGTATTTTTCAGCCTCAAAGGTTGCAGTTTAGTAACAAATGAGTCACTGCTAAATTCCCAGTGAAAACCTATATTCTGTCCAGCCTCTTTTTACCCTCCTCCTTCCTATTTCAGAGCTTCCATTCAGTCTTCATCAGACTAGCATAGCTTTTTCCTTTTATATCATACAGTTTTTAGCATTCTGTGTTGTCACTGGCTGTCGACCCGCTGGGTCAGACCCGGCCTCCTGCAGCTCGATCCGCCAGGATCTGCTTTAGGTCTGGACCAAAAAGTTTGTGCCAAAACCTCAAAGTAATATAATTCAGCATTTCTTTCATGGTTGGCTTCCAGATGGAACCAGAGTGCCTTTCACATCATGGAAAAATTAATTATTGTTCTTGTTGTGGACAGGAAATGATTCTTACCATTACTCTTTCACCCACTTACTGTTCTCGTGTGTCCACATGTAACCACACTCTCAGTCTGATAGATGGGGCTCTCGGTGCTTACTGTAGCAACAGAGTGTTGCTACCAAACACAGCAAACATTTGCTGCTGTTCCAAAAGTCAGCGCTGTGATGATCGAGATTTAAAAAAAATAATAAATTTTTTTTTTATTAAATGCTTTTTCACATTCGCGCTTACACTTTGGTTGCAGATGTGCTCACACCTTTTAGCAGGCTCTGATAGTTATACTAATTTGGCAATAATAAATACTAGAAAGTGTGTGTGTGTGTCAGTACTTGGGATTTGCTGTACTTCCTGGTAGCTGTTGGAGTGATGAACAGTTCAGTCTACATTGAATGACAGTGACAAATGAAAGCACACCTGAGGCGCTCATTTTGTTCAGTAACCAGATGACTCTTTATTTTAATGTCTTTAGTCAATAATTTTCTAGTCGAACATCATTTCACCTCCATGTATCAGCTCTAATAAAGTTGATGCTGCCGTTTTCTTATTCCTGCCACACAAGGCATAGCATTTATAGCAAGTTAACTTGGCTAAACAGTAGTTTAACTTTGCAATGGTCTAAATTAAATTAAATAGATAAATGGTGGCATTTCTCAATACTTGTATGTTGCATGAATTTCAGTGTCAGATTTTTTACTACGATTGTTCACCTGCTGCGTTTTGTGAACCCACAAACGCTGAACAAAGCCACAGCACAGCTAACCTTGATGCCTGGAAAAAAACATCGCAGTAACTAGCCAGTTAGCCTTAGCATCGCCCTCTGCCAGGATGCTGCATTCTTCTGAAAAACCTTTAGCGACACTGAAGGTAAGAAGTACAGTGTTCCACATTTAACCTTTCATCATTATGGATGCACTCGTGGAGTAGTTCATGTAGCCGTACTTTGTGCATGAGTGCATTCACACTATAAACAGTGTGGAAATATGCAATTTGAGACACATCATTACTCCTCAGTTTGGATGAATGAACATCTCTGTAAGGCATGCTCATTTCTCGTGCACAAGCTTTGACTCAGGTCCTGTTCACCGCAACAGACGGATACATCGTTCACTGTAGATGCTGCACCAATCCATCACTCAGTCTCCTGGTCTACGTTCCCCTCTCTGTTGAATAAGACCCTGAGATACTTGAACTCCTCCACTTAAGGCAGCAGCTTCTTCCCGACCCAGAATTTTCATGTCCTCAGATTTTGGAGGTGATTCACACTTGGGTGTAAACCTCCCCAGCATGAGCTAGAGGTTACACAGCATCCACAAAAAGTTAAGACTAGATCCTGAGGCTACTGAACCAGAAACCTTCTGGCTGCTGTCACAGTCTTTGAATGTGGTAACTTGCTGTAGGCTGACAGCAGCTTTCCTCGGGGTGGACTTAACTAGATGTATTTCAAAGCAAAAAATACAAAGAGACAATAAAACTGAGGGTCATAGTGTGGCCCCTACCTATTGGGATAGATGGTGATGGTGTATTTTTGTGTGTGTGTCCAGAGTTTATAGAATTTTTAAGAAATCTCTACTTAAAGAGCAAGCAGGTTGGAAGTAGTACCAGTAGCTGTCAAGCCAACAAGTCAAATGAAGTGCTCTGAAGCTTCAGCATAAGAGCACAATCCTCTGACCAGTGTAACCACTGAAGCTATATATAGTTGAGGTTTGCGTCGCTTGTGTTTAAGATGATAAACAAAGCGTTGCGTGTTATTGACTGATTAAAATAGAGCCAGTATTTATAAAGCTGTGTCAAAGGGAAATAACACTGTTGAGGTGTTTTTAGCGATAACACTAATAACATCTTTAAAACGTGTGAAGACTTATCTCTGAATCTTTGGTCTCCAGTTATACTTTTTCAAAGTGGTCACTTGCACACGCACAGCTTTAAATGGAAACGCCTGTAATTTCTCATACACGACCTTGTGCTCACACATGCATTCAAACGCTGATCGGCTGCTTGGTCCTCTGTCAGTCGTCCCTTTCCTCTCCAGTGGAATGAAAAGTACATCACCATAGAGACCACATCAATGGCCCATTAGCATGAGAGGTGAGCTGAAGAGATGAGGGGTGAGAGTGTGAATGGAGAGGGGTGAGTGCGAGAGGGTTTAGACTGGCAAAAGAGATACTGAGGGAGGAATGGAGCAAAACAATAAACAAAAGAGTGTTTAAAAGAGAGGAAGGGGATGGGGGGAGTGGGAAACTTTAAAAGAAGTGATACATTGGCTCTTTATCTGTTCAGTCAAGGAGGAGGTCTATTGCCGTGGATAATTCTGCTTTCCTAACTGGGTCTGCTCTTTCTTTGGTTCATTCAACCAGTTATTTATTTATTTAAAAATAAAAATACCCAATCATTATTGCCAGTTTGCTTTCTTAGTCATAAAATGCGCTCACAAGTAAACTTCACTGAGACTTCCTTTGGATCTAATTCCTAAACTGCCATCAAAGTTACCGGATTCATTTTCTTTCAGGTTTTGTTTGACTAGACATTGATTAGTGTATACAGTTGTGAAATGAATATAAATATTATAAAGTGACACAAAGGCTAAAACGTCTTCACATCAAGATCAAATGAATGGGTTGCATATTATAAACTGCCTGTGAAATAGTTTTCTTTCTGAGTTTTTCACTAGTTTTGCATTTGGCTAAGGTCGGTGTTACTACTGGTAGCATGAGATCCCTGGACCCTACAGAGGTTGCACAGGTAGTCCAACTCCTCCAGGATGGCCCATCAATACGTGCCATTGCCAGAAGGTTTGCTGGGTCTCTCAACATAGTCTCAAGAGCATGGAGGAGATTCCAGGAGACGACAGTTACTCTAGGACAGGGCTGCAGAAGGTCCTTAACCCATCAGCAGGACCGGGATCTGCTCCTTTTGTGCAAGGAGAATCAGGATGAGCACTGCCAGAGCTACAAAATGACCTCCAGCAGCTCACTGGTGTGAATGTCTCTGACCAAACAATCAGACATGAGGGTGGCCTGAGGGCCCAACATCCTCTAGTGGGCCCTGTGCTCACTGCCCGGCACCGTGGAGCCCATTGAGATCTGATGTTTTTTCAGTGTTCCTTTTTAATTTTTTTTTTTTTTTTTTGAACCATGTACAAACTGAAAGAACCACACATCCTAACATGCACACTACCTTCTATTTTTAGATGTTAATGTGTGATTGTAGAGCTGCTAACTGCTGCAGGGTTTTTTGGTTAACACAGATGATTTACGGCATCACATGGACCAAACAATGAACCAGTCGTTCAAGAGACTACAACCCTAGTAAACAATGGAGAAAACTGGTAACCCCAATGATGATTAAAGATTTAAGAATTGGAACTGCATAAAGTGAGAAATTTAGTGAGTGAGCTAATGTAACGTAAAACACTTGGAATGCATCCCTTTCTGAGGCTCGGACTGCTACACTGGCAGCTCTCGCTGTTTAATAGGTTTATTTTAGGATTTTGTGTGTCAGTTGACAAAAGCAGCACTGGTGTTGATTAAGAAGGATTATCCTTTTTTAAACTTTCTGTTCTGCATTGGAAAAGCAAACATTTGTCCAAGTAGATCACAATAAAAGATGTGCTGTTTCTATTTGGGTAGTAGAAGATGGAAACCCCCAGATGAGCTATTTAAGAGCTGATAGGCTGTAGCAGTGGGTGACACCAGCAAACATGACTGACTTATAGGAGCACGGAAGAGATACTGGATATGTTTGATCTTTGAACTCCACGGTGCCTTGACCAACTCTTCTGATCTACATATCCTATTAGGGTCAAGGCCATGACTGACTAAGTGCTAGACTTACCTCAGTATACCATAAACCAGGGGTGTCAAACTCAGTCACGGGCCAAAATAGAAAACACGGTCTAAGTCGCGGGCCAAACAGGATTAACCTTTATTGAACAGTCTAAAACTGAAAATATTTTAATCAGCAAAATCCATTTGAATGGCCAGAACACAGCAACTTTTTCTTCAACACATTAAATACAAAATAAAATTATATTTTTCTTAAAAAAAAAACTTCAGGGAAAAATGAGAATGTTTCAAGCTGATGAAAATTTGCAAATGTTTCAGATAAGAACTGTGATGTGATGTCAGCAAAAAGTGCAGAAATGAGAAACGACAAGCTATTTAGTTTTCTCTTATTCCATTTCTTTCTTTTCATAAACTGACGGATTTCCTCAGGCAGCTTATGGCACCTGTGTGATAAGGCACGTCACAAATTCAGAAACTAGTTCTTCCACATAAGACTGAAACTGCTGGTGATTTAAACTTTTGCCTCTTATAAAGTTCACTGTCTGTGTTACGGTGCTTATGACGCGTTCTGTCTTCAGGACTTTGCTGCGCGGCGTTTCCTGCTGTGTGGTGCAGTGATGCACTGTCAGCTCACCTGTGCACGTCTCCCTCTGCATCTTCTCCAGCTTTTGTCCCACAAATCTGCTCTTTTCTCCACACAGTGGTTTCCAAAGTGTGGGCTGCAGCCTGCTTTAGTAGCTTTGTTGCATCCAGGTCAACACTGTTGGCATTCTGATATTCTGGTATGTAACACATAGCTGGTCTCTTAGTTGTTGTACAAAAGAGATGCAATGTAGTACACACAACAGTACAGCAATAACACAGGATCGGCCTGTCTGTCTCGTTACCTCTTGGCTCTACAATAGTGCGAGAAGGATCTGCATGCTAATACAATGACTAGAATGCCAACTATTGTTCCAGTAATGCCGACTGTGGGTGTCATTAATGTCAATAGGTTTCTGAATTTTTGCAGAGCTCCTTTTAACAACATAAATAGGCTTCATATTGACCTGACACACCTTTGAGAATTGTCTATAGAACCAGTCCTTTGACTGTTTCACTCCACAGTCCTCGGACTGCATTTTTGTCGGCCTGTGGGAGGCCAAAAAACCCGGTACTTCTATTCCTGCAGTTTCATTGATCTAGTAGCTTTCAGATCAGTCCTGTACTTAAGTGCAATCAGGCCCCCTACAGAGCAGAGTACAGTAGTTCAAGGCTGAGAATACTCACATCCTTTCATGCAAATGGCATTTGAAGGTCTTTACTTTTTAATTTAAGCAACTCTGAGATTTTCACATTGAACAATACACATTTATTAATCGATGAAAGCTTCCATTTCAGTCCTTCAGACTTCCAGCAAATGATCTAGGTTATACAATGGTGGCAAATGCTATTGATCTGTCTTCCTGATCTTTCAACAAGAAAGAAGTTCACAGAAAGTTTTTGAAAGATGGAAAAAGAAACTTTGAGAGACACAAGTGTAACATTTGTATACCTTCACATTTGTGTGCTTGAGACAAGTGACAGCATTGAGTAGTGTGATTGGACGGGCTTTCAGAGGCTCTTGCATGATCTAATATGCACTTTATCTGAGATATACTGAGGCATTAAGTCTACTGTGTGTAGACTGCTGCAGTCTCAATAGGGCAGTGTTAATTTGAGTTTAGCTGGGGAAAAGAGACAGTTGACTGTATTTTTAATTATATTGAGGAAATGCTTTATGAGCATATTGCTCTCAGTTCAGTGTTGGCAGAAAGGCTGCTAATGCACCACTGCTGGCAGGAATAGCCCAAGAAATCCTTGATTAGGTCTAATTTTACAATTTCTCTGTTAAGAAAATGTAGCTTCTTATAATTTCTCATCATTTATTAATTAAAAGTGACTGCATTTTTGTGACAGTGTGACTACAGGTCTACAGTGTCTCAGGTTATGTGATTACAGACCACATAACCACTTTGACACACCACTGTGGAAAAATAGATAAAAAAAAAAAAATACATAAAGAATGTGTGTAAAAGATGGCTGTGGCCACCCTGATGTCACCCATTGGTTTCTGGATTCTCAAAGTATTTCCAGCACACTCAAAGCAGCAACACCCCTAATTTTTAAGCCTTACCGGTATGTTCATGGTGGATCAATGAGTTATCAAAATTATTCATGCAGTAAAAAAACAATGTTGTACTGGGCTGTAAACATGCTTTTTATTAATTTAAAGTTTTAAAATGACAATCTGTGGGGAGCAGCTTGTTTTTGGAGTTGGCCTGAAGTGGCCAACTGCATTTCATTTTTTCAGCCAGTCGTGTTTTTCTCTTTTGTTCTATTATATGTGGTTCTGATGAAAAGACGCTGTGATATTGAACTGAGATTTTGAAAGTTACTCAACTAAACTGAGAGATTCAATCAAAATATTGCATCAGTGCATCCCTATTCAAAGATGGCCAGTGTGTTAGTGGTACAAACCACTGTGTGTGTGTGCAGTGTGCACTGTTTTTAGACATTGTTTACTTGCTGTTTAGTTAGGTTTAGGCAAAGGGATAATGGTTTGGGTCAATGAACCTTTCACAATGTTAAATATGTTTTAAGGGAAGCTTCTGTCATTTGTTAGGAGATGGTGATGACGCTACTGGCTTTCTGAAAAGATGTGCTGTTCTGCATACAACCGCAACAAGTTTCTGTAGTAGTTACAGTCCTCTTCAAATATAGAGTTTTAAATGTTAGCCAACATTTGAAACGTCTGCCAACAGATTAGCTGGTTTCTGTTAAAACACATGTATGGATATTATCCCTGATTTTCAGGTTCCATCTTTGGTAACACATGGTAACATCTGTCTTTGAAGTAAATCTTGTATTGGGAGACCACTGACAAGCCTTCATAAGCCAGGCTGATGTGTGCAGGTCACAGTGTCTATTTTTGGCCTGTAGAGATTCTTTAACCCCTGACTCATTAAACTCCCCAGATTCCCCCACCTAGCTGCTCCGCTTTTAGCCCAGGCCCCAGTGAGTGTGAGTGGGTGTATGGGGTGAAATGGGGAGGGGGGTGCATTCAGGGGGCCTTGTGGTTGGGTGGCTGCCCGTCTACTGTCACTTTCTCCACTGTGCAGTCAAGTCAGTCCGTCAGTCGTGCAGCCAGCCAGAGCAGCTGCTCAGTCAGCTAGCCTGTGGAGAAAGTGGACACTTGAACAGTTAAACTAAAACTCTTCCAGTGACAGAGTTTCTTGTAGGTGGAAGATTCAGCGGTTACCAACACCAGGATGACTCGTGACTCGTAAGTTTCAGCGGCTAGAGCAGCGGAAGTGATGTAGGATTTAGGGGTGTGATGATTGCAGCAGGTGACACTATATCTAAAAGGAATGAATACCTTTTATTAGTCCCACAATCGGGAAATTACAGAAAAGGAAGCTTAATTTTCTGTATTAACCATTTTCCCTGTCTTTACTTAATATATTATAACCTCCAAAGCAGGTTTGGCATTGACAGAATAGGCTTTGAGGGATCCTAGAAACCTGCTTATGGCTGACGAGCTCAGTCTTTCTGCCCTGTCTGAACCATTATTCTTCACTATGGGAACTCTTAAAGCTCAGCTAAAACATTCACTGTAGCTTTTAGCACCATCCACCAATTCATTCATTATTTGGAGCCCATATCTAAAAAAGAAAAGCACTCTTGTCAGATGAGAAGCTTTCATATTTATAGAACTGCAGTGGCTGTTAAACTCCTCAGAGTCCAATCAGAGGGAGTTTGGAGCTCAGTTACAGGACAGGATTCATCTCATATGGTGACAGGGTGCTTTTCTCCTTCACTGCTTCTAGAGTTGCTGTTGTATTTCCTAAAGGACTAGTACAGCAGAAGAAACTTGAATCAAAAAAGCCTTGTCGACCTTGGGTTGTTGTAAAAAGTGTGTCTACGTGATGTTGATCTGGGGGGGGGGGGTACATCTTATCTCTGTCTTGGTAGGTCACCTGCTGTTTGCAAATTTTTGCGATCTCCTTTGCTTGGCAGCATTAAAGTCATTTCCAAAATGTGTTTCACTGTAATAACTGGAACGAATGTATCACCTACTGACCAATTTGTTTCCGCAATGGTCCACCTAGCAACAGTGATGTCATTGTCCAGGCTGGACAGCAGAATCAGTGCAGGTCGAATGACGGCTACACAGAGTTATGCTCCTGTCCCGTGCAGATCATTGTGCTGTCCTGTTGTGCCTGTGCTTTGTTGCCTTGAATGGTGATTTCAGTCTGATGTTTCAAGTCTTATATTGCTCAGACACCATTAACATATATTTTTGCTATCATTTAATCACCTCAATCAGAATTTACTAACTGTAAAAGCTGTTAAATACCAGATATTAATGTTAAATGTGATTTTTAGTATAATCAAGCAGCCTTAGTCCACACTGATAAAACCAAAGTCGCAGTTATTTTTGTCAGTATTGTAATCTTGATGTTTTGTATTTTTAAATATATATCACAATTATTGGTTAACTTAAACAGCATGTATTTTTTTTAAGATTAATTATCTTTTTAGATCACTCTCTCCTTGAACTTTAAATGTTAAAAAAAAAAAAAAAAGTGGATGACAGGACATGTTTTTGAAGCCCATCAGCCTTCATGAGTGTCATAGGCAAAGAGGTAGGTGTGAAGGGAGCTCCAGGCAGGAGCATGCTGTGGAAGTTCTACATGGTCGGCAGCCAACACTCCCTGGAAGAACCAGAGACAAAGGCCTAGTGTTGGTAATCTTTCCACGACTGACTTACAGAAGTGTTGAGTTTTACTTCTTGTTCAGAGACAGCTCTTTTGATCATCTTGTTGTTATCTGCTTGCTGTATAATGAAGTGAGAGCGTCATAACACCAATGAATGCAAGAGTAATCATTTCCTATTGTAATACATATATATAAATACTTTGGCTTCCTGCACTCAGAAACTCAACAAACTCTTAATTGAAATTAAAATGAGACGATGTCCTCCCTGGAATATCAGCTGAATAATAACAAGGACAAACACAACCTGGCAAGTGAACCAGCCAGTAAAGAAAGCACAAGACAGGGAGGCCCTAAAGCTACACAGTAACTATTGAGAAAACTAAGAAAACAAGTAGACGTAACTATTAGTAAAATGCATGATCCCAAAACAAATCAGCTTTAAATTTGAACAAAAAGAGATTGCAAACATTTCCCCAGACTATATTACAAGGAACTATACTCTTGATCTACCTCTATAGGCACAAACCTAAATAAAAACGAAATGGCATAGATCACAACAAAGGAAATCCAAAAAGCAATAAGAGAATTAAGTCACCTGTTAGTGATGGATTTCCATCTGAGCAGCACATGACATTTGATAAAGCATTGACTCCACCACAATTATGTCTAATTAAGGGCATTACATATTATACACACAATAGTTGGATGCACATACACTACACTGCCAAAAGTATTTGTTCATCTGCTTTCACACACATATGAACTTGAGTTCATTCTTAATCCACAGGGTTTAATGTGTTTGTCCACCCTTTGCAGCTGTAACAGTTTTCAACTCCGGGAAGGCTTACAACAAGGTTTAGGAGTGTTTATGGGAATTTTTGACCGTTCTTCCAGAAGTGTGTTGTGAGGTCGGGCGCTGATGTTGTACGAGAAGGCCTGGCTCAGTCTCTGCTGTAATTCAATAGAGT
>VUQJ01027655.1:0-10944 GCA_015108635.1 Andinoacara biseriatus | reverse complement strand
CTTTGTGTAAGATAGGCCGAGAAATGGAAAAAAAAAAAAGATAAGATGGTGGGAGCAAGCCTGTGAGGGTGTGTCAGTGCTGAAAGTGATTGGGTATAGTGTTTTATGGGTAAATTGAAGGGTCTGTTAAAAGGAGAGAGATGAGCCCTTCTCTCTCAGTGTGTGTCACTTTTGTAAGTGTGTGTGTGTGTGTGTCTCTTCTCCCTCTCTCTTCAGTATCAGTCTCTTCTGCTTGATTTCCGCGCACTCCTCTCTGCCTCTCCTCTGCTCGCTATGCCGTGAAATGGTTTTTCGCTAGACCATTACCCCAACCAGTGCGCTATACTACCGCCACAGCCCTCCGTGAGTGAGAGGGAGTGTGTTTAAGTGTGTGTGCGCTCCTTGAGAAAAAGAAGGGTTTGTATTTGGCTGTGTGCACGAGAGAGATTACGTATTTGTGTACAGAAGCTGTACTTGAAAGAGAAAGATTGTGCATGTTTTGTTTATGTGTGGGGAAGATAGATTGTGTGCACATTGATATGAAACTGTGTGTGTGTGTGAGAGAGGGAACTAGAGGGGGGGTGTACAGTATGTCCCACGCCACCTCAGCTGTCGTAGCGTTTGCCCTGCCCTGCAGTCTTGTCACAGTTGTCTGCTAACATCTAGCATTCTTTCTCTTACAGCTACAGACAGACTGATACAGGCAGTTGTAGTCTTTTCCAGTGAGTCATTCAGTTCACAGACTAACTGGGGAATCTTCTTTCTCTGGCTGAATGGATTTTGATGCTGTCAGAATTGCTTTCATAAGCGTATTTTGGTGTCTCATGCACGTTTAAGAAACACACAAAAAAAACTATATACATTTTATCCCTGCATATTTTATCTTCTGCATAATTGATGGCAATCTGCTTTGAATTTTTTGATTTTTTTTTTTCAGGTAACATTTTCAACCTTCTGTCTTAGTCGCACAGGCCTAGAAACCAACGACCGCCTGGCAATCAAAATGTGTATTTTCTGACCAGTTGGTGAGTGGTTACTGGGGGTTGCTAGCTGTTGATAGGTGAAATCGATCACAAAGAGGGTCCTGCACCAAAACCCTCCTTGTGGTTGTTTTCATCGGTATCAGACTGACATGGTTACCCGTAGTTTGTACGGAAGACACCGACTTGTCTGCCAGCTACTCATAATGTTGTGCTTTTTGAAATATATTAGTTTCAGCGACACAACTTTTACTTTGAAGTTGAAAATTCTCAGTTTCATGTGCGTTGCACTTTCCACGTAGTTTGCACATGTTTGCAAACAAGTAAGCATCTCCCATGCATGTAATGGGTGACAATGGCAATCTTCAATTGCAAGGAGGCTTTCAGTGGAGCACCGAATACTGCTTTGGGACCAGATTTACCTGACTGCAAACAACCACTCATCAACCAGGCAGGAAATATATAATTTTCCCTGGCGAAAGGTGGTTACTAGGGGCGACCTACTGCTTCCATAGACTGTAATGGTTCACACATACAGTACAGTCAAAAGTTTGGACACACTCACCCATTCATATGAATGGGTGAGTTAATTAGAGCTTAGTTGTCTTCTTCTTCCAGCTGCTCCTTTTAAGAGTCGCCGTCTGCCTCCATCTCACCCTGTCCTCCTCTGTCACACCAACCCTGTGCATGTCCTCCTTCATTACAACCAGGATTCTTCTCTGTGGTCACCTTCTTTTACTCCTGCCTGGCAAAAGTCCCTGCTCTCAGTTCCAAACTCTTGCCTTTCCTTCTCTCTCACTGCTTCCTAACACGCCTTCCCCTTTTCTCTTCCTTTTACTTCAGTGAAAAGTATCACAGTTTCCTCCAGTATTCTTTTGGCCAACAGCGCCAGAAGTGGTTGTTGTTAAACCAGCCCAGAACAATCCATTATGGACATCTACTTTTTTAGGATATACATGTTTGATTTTAAACCGGATACCCTGACACAATCATCCCCATTTAGCTCTGCTTGGGCCTTTGGGACTGGCACTAGGCATACACTGGCTTGTGCGTGTGCTATACAGATGTGGACAAAATTGTTGGTACCCTTCCATTAAACACAGAAAAAATCCTCAATGGTCACTGAAATAACTTTAAAAAAAAATTACTGAAATTGAGAAAAATGAGAGACGATTATTGACAAGCATATTCAAGGTAAAGACCAGGCTGATGATCCTGTGACTACAGTTGCACATATTCAGGAGTTTAAGGTCCACGGGACTGTAGCCCACCTCCCTGGATGTGGCTGCAAGATAAAATTGATGACAAATTGCAGATACGGATAATACGAATGGTGACCAAAGAACCCAGAACAACTTCCAAGGAGATTAGAGGTGAGCTCCAAGGTCAAAGTACATCATTATCAGATTGTACCATCCATCGCTGTTCGAGCCATTCATTAAGTGGACTTAATGGAAGACGTCCGAGGAGGACACCACTGTTGAAAGCTGGTCATAAAACAGTGAAACTGGAATTTGCCAAAATGCATATAGACAAGCCATGACGCTTCTGGATGAATGACCTTTGAAACAAGACAAAACTGGAGCTCTTTAGCAAATCACATCAGCTCTATGTTCACAGATGCAAAAATTTGCATCTGCCTTGAATCTGTGCAGGGAACAATGAAATATCACTATTATCGAGGCATTCTGGAGCGAAATGTGCTTCCCAGTGTCAGAAAGCTTTGTCTCAGGCACAGGTCATGGGTCCTCCAATGGGATAATGACCCAAAACACAATGGCTCAGAACAAAACATTGGACTGTTCTGAAGTGGCCCTCTGTGAGCCCTGATCTAAATCCTATTGAATGCTACTGTATGCAAGGAGCTGAAACATGCAGTCTGGAGAAGGCACCCTTCAGACCTGAGACAGCTGGAGCAATTTTCCAAAATACCTGTCGACAGGTGCAGAAGTCTCATCGAGAGTTACAGAAATCACTTGATTGCAGTGATTGCCTCAGAAGGTTGTGCAGCAAAATAATAAGTTAAGGGTACCATCATTATTTATCCAGGCCTGTTTCATTAGTTTATTTTTTAAAAAATTGTTGAACCCCAATTCAAAGGCAGTGTCTGATTTTTGTGAGTTCATTTTCAGTAAGTAGTTTTTATTTATTACTTTTGTCAGTTTCAAGTTATTTCAGTGATCATTGTGGGTTTTTCTTTCTTTAATGGAAGGGTTCCAACAACTTTGTCCACATTTGTATTTGCCTCTGCAATTAACATGCACACATTCACATTAATAGTGCACACACTTGTCACATGTTTATACAAACACAGTTAAACAGAAGGTACCAACTCTGGCACTTTCGGACTTTTCATTTGAATTGTAGACAATAATAATAATAATAATAACACCACCCTTAAATAAGTTTGTATTTTTCAGCTGCTTTCTTTTCTCCATGTCTCATCAACTCTCCTGCCTCCATTTATTTTGTCTTCACTCCTCCACACATGACTTTGACCCTTACTCATCTCTCACCTAAGCCTCCAAGAGGTGATGCAGTCATTCACCCTCTCCTCTCTCACCCCTCTCGCTGTCTCTAGTTTCCTCTTAAACATCTTGTTTAAATCGTGTCTTTAATGTCTCTTTCACCTCCCCAGTCTGTCGCCCTCATCTTCACCCCATTCACTCCCTTGTTTTATAATTCACCTCTCATCTCTATTCCCCCCCTTTTGCCACTGCTCAATGGCTTCATAATATCACTCCCCCTCTCTATATCACACTTACCTACTCTCTAACTCATTTACTTCTCATTCACTCTATCTCTCTTTCCACCTTTCTTCTCCTCCTAATGCCTTTTCATTCTTTTGCTCCACCTCTCTATTCCCTCTTAATATCTCGCTGTCTCTCTACCTGAGATATTGAAGCTATAAAGACAGGTGTTCAAAAAGAAAGCGGGGCCAGCAAATCTGTTTTATATGCCTTCTGGCATCATTCCCTGGAATGCAGAAAGAAGAGGAGAGGCAGAGAAAAAGAAGAAAAAGCTGTGGTCTGTAATATCTAATTCTCAGCTCCTCAAGGAAAAAAGAAGAACCTAGTTTTCTATAAAACCTTCAGCCTTTTGTCTCCACCACTTGGGACATATACATTCAATTCACCCCCATTCTGTTATGCCTCTTATTCTTTCTTTCACTATGTGGGAACAGGCTGTACACCCTACTCTAACAAAATATTATGGCTTCAAAATGTGCAGATGACGTACAGTTAATGTCTTGTCAGCGGTGTAGTAATGTACTCGGAAGAAATGGTTATGGGGTTGTGCAATTTTATCCAATGGAAATGTGAATTATTAACAAAAGCACCATTTTACAAAGGTAAAGGTCATTTAGAATACATGTTGTGGGCTGTGTTGACTCAACATTAGACACAGCCTGAAGGAATTGTATTATGAGTATTACTTTTTTTATTATTGTTAAACTTGATCATGTATAGAGAGTCATTCAATCCCTCACTTTCTTACCTCACCCCATATTAAAAGTATTCTTATTTACAGTCTGCAGGAACAGAAAAAAGGAGCTTGTATGTGTTTGTTAATGGAGCATGTTGACTTTTGGAGTTTAGTCGGCTTCTTTTGGGAGCACCCCGGCAGCTGGAATCTACCCACCGAATAGATCGGGATAATCTGTGTGCGTGTGTGTGTGTGTGTGTAAGAGGCAAAACGAGAGAAATGGGAATAAGTGGAGGAAGAAAAAATGAGATGTGAGGGTTAAAGAGAGCCAGTGAGATGAGGAAATAGGAGAGATTGAACTGTCAGCAGCTTGACTTGATCTTTTTTTTTTTTCAATATGGAGATGAGACGTGAATCTGTTTGATTTTGATCGCGCACGCGTGTGTGTGGTTGAGACAACTCCATCCTGTTTTGAAGTAACCTAATCTAGGAGGGAGACCCCCCCACCCCCATCCGCCAAGAAAACGCAGAAGACTGAAACTCTAACTCTAAATTCCTAATAACTAGCCTTTGTCAACCCTAAATTGCCCCAGTATCACAAACACACATGCACATGCACAGAAAGTGTGCATTGCACATGCTCAGACTCACTGTTTCAGTTTATTTGTATGTGAGGAAAGTAAATAAGACTGTATGATGCTGCTCGTTTTACATGAAAGGTATCCAGGCTTTGTCATTGAAGACTTTTGCCACCCATTTGTTTTTGTTTGTCAGATGCCAGGCAGAGGGGCAGATCATCGTCCCGCACCACGGTATGAAGAGGTGGAACGCCAGTATGCCTCCTTACCAAGGTACTGCATCTTCTCCTTCCTTTTATAGTGAGTGGGACCAAGAAAGTTGTGCTGCCCTTCTTTTCGCTTCCTGTAATTAAACCTGCGTATTCTATCTTTCTTCCTAAGTGTCTCTGGGGGGCTCTGCCTCAGCCAGGAACTCACCTTACCCCTTCTCTGGGGAAAACAAGCTCTATACACGGTTGAAAACTGATCTGCTCCCCCCCCACCCCCAAAGTTACTTTAGCATGTGCTCAGAGGTTTTTTTGTGAGTCTAAGATGCCGTTGGTCAGCTGGTTTAGTGAGCTAGTTGTTGGACCACTTTTACAGCTTTCTATGAAATGTCTCACAAATCTCTGCTAAATGAATTTGTCAGAAGCATATAATATTAATGGGTTTCTATATTAATGGCAATGTGTTGTTAGTGGCTTTAAGTGATAGATTATGTCTTTAATTTTTCTATGTTGTGTTTTTATTTTCTGGTCCATTTTTTTTTTTCAGATAGTCCAGACACAGATAACTTTGGTCACATTCTAAGCAGGGAAGCATAACCACTCAACTATTTCTTTGCACTGTGCTTTATTATATTGCTCTGCATTTTGTTGTTTTGCTCTCTGGACAGCATGAAATATTGCTAACATTAGCCAACAGCAAGAACAATAGCAGCTTCCTGAGTATATTCATCAATTCTTGAAAGATTATTTCCATTTATTTCTCATTATGTGTTTTCTGATTCAGTCAGATAGATATTCTGCCCCTGGAAGGCCACAATTGTGCAAAAGTATGATTTGCTTGGATCATGTATGAAGCCACAGCTGCTCACTGGCTATTTAAACACATTAACCTCAATGTGAAACACAATCACAGCTAAACTATATTCTCCAGCTGTCATCAGTCACTACCAGTTTTCAGCATCTTATTTTTCATTTGCAACACTGCCACTTTCTCTTTCAGAAAGGCCTCAACTTTAATTCTCCTCTCTTTCTTCACTCCTTCACCATCTTCACATTTTATGTTTCCCAGCCGAGACCTTCTCTTCTCCCCTCCCTCGTGTGTGATGTCTTACTCATCCAAATGTACTTCATTCAGTGTCATTTTTTCTCATTGCTTTCCAAAGACAAACAGTCCTGAAGTAATGTGTTTTAGCAGGCCTGGTATCAGTGTATCATAGCCTCATATCTAAATATGTAAAACTCTTTTAAAAGTGAAAATAAAACTGTAAACTTTAGCAATAAAAACAGACTAGTTGTTACTAGCTTCTTCTCGCCTACTTTTATTTTGCCTTTGACTACCAACACCTTAGCGGACTAACAAATGTTCTTGTGGGTATGTTAGTCAGAGAAGGAGCGAGTGAGAGGAGGTAAGCTAAGTGTAATGACAGAAGTTTAAAGCGTTTATAGCCAGGTTCCCACCCCTGTTAAAATGGTGAAGGATGGCTATTTCACACCTCTTTTGTGTGCGTGCATGTCTATGTGTGTGTGTGCGTGTGCATGTGTGAGATCGTGTCTGTGTGGGTGATGACTTTGGCAGATGGAAGCGAGAACAGTGATGATAGTTTTGAGGTCTGGCTGTGGTATCTGAAAAAGCCTTGGGAAATTGGACACACACTCACTCACATACAGTACACCCTGTCTCTATTTCCACTTGCAGACATGCACTGTAATCTGTAAATACTGTGCCAATTTCACATGTACGCATCATGTTTGTAAGAGGCCGCAAGATATTTTTTCATGGGAATTGCTCTGAAAATCTTCCCGCTTTCAGCCTGGTAACATTTCCAAGACCATTTGACAGATTACCATGTCATACAAAGTAAGGCAAGGAACTGGTGGGTTTGAGCAGCCGAAGAGAAGCCTTACAGTGTTTAACGAGCTAAAATACCTCTGAAAAAAGAGACACCTGGAAATTGGTCTGACCTGTTAATTAAAAAAATGGCTTTCCCTTTCTGGATGACATACAGTAGAGGGATTCCCATTTTCTTGGCCATTTCTGAGCACCCGTTCTTTTCTTTTCTTTTCACAGCTGTCAAGATAGCTTATGTATCTTATGTACCTACTGTTTCCAGTAAATGTCATTACATACTAAAAACACCTTGGAAAACAGAGATCAAGGAACCAGGCAAATGTTATGACATAGGTTACAGTTACAGTAGGACAACCAGTGGTTGGAGACCGCGGCACGACCAAAATTAATGTGACTGTGTGCACTGATCTCATTGCCTTTGAAATGGTTGCTTCAAAGATGGGACCAGGATCCCACTCAGAGTCACATGCCGACTTCAGAGCTTTTGTGTGTCAAGACGGTGATAAATTACCAATAAAAAGGAGTCAGTCTGCTATCAGTTTGTGATTGAACGGTGTCAAGGTGACAATTACAAGCAATGCTTATGATAATATGGCAAATAACTGATAAATGGGCAAAAACTACAGATGTGTTGCCATACATGGAAATTCAGAAAAATTATTTGCATTCAGAGTATAGATGGAACCTCATGGATTTGAAAAAGAAATTCTGAAATTCTCTACAAATAGTGTCATAGTTGCTGCAGGATGGTGATTTAATGGCAAAAAGACATAGCTGCTCAGCCACCTTGCTTTTATATAGGAATATAACCAGAATACAACCAGCTGGCAACCAGAGTCCCCTAGATGCATTGCAGATGAGTTGTGCTCAGAATAACTCCGACGGATTGCAACACGTGAATCTGTTTGCATTTGTAGACTGTAGTTATTTGCAAACCTTTACCAGTATTTCTGTGAGTAATTGCAGTCACTCTGAGTTTGTACTGCAAATATTTGAATAGTTTGCCTCCCACCAGGTAACCTGTGCCGTTGTCTTGCAATTGAAAGTGGTCGCTGCAACTACTTGCAATCAGTCACCAGTTGTGAAGAAAAAAAAAAATCAGTGCAGTCACCAGGCAACCACCAATTGTTCTTAGTCACTTAGAGGTTGCTGTCCTATTTTTACTCTATTGTGACTGAGCTATTAATAGGTTTTACCTTTTCTGCTGATATTCATCCACTGACTAAGTCATCCATCACTGTATGCGTGATTCCAGCTGTACCGGGTGCTGTCCCACTGATATATCTTTACATTAGTTTTAGTCTGTAGACTGAGAATACTTTTCATCAAAAGTAGAGAAATCTAAATCAAAAAATATTTAGTAGGACCACCATTTGCCTTAAAAATAGCAACAATTTTTCTAGGTACACTCGGCTGGTAGGTTTTTCCAAACATTTTGGAGAACTAACCACAGGTCTTCTGTGGATGCAGGCTTCCTCAATGTAGGCATTGCTAGACATCTTCTGATTTCAAAGGGAAATCAGCTTGGAGTGTTCTTTATCTGCTGCACTAAGTTTCCTTGGCTGGCCACTGCGTCTGCAGTCCTCAACGTTGCCAATTTCTTTGTGCTTCTTCAAAAGAGATTGAGCAGCACATCTTGCACCCCCCCCAAAACCCACCCCCCACACGTGCCTAAAACAGTACTGTATATGAAATCTTCTTAAACTTGAAACAAATACTCGTTGACTAAGGCTCTGTAAAATAGCGGGGGGACAGATTTTTAATTTTTGGCATTTTTGATTTTTTTTTAATGAATTTTTTTACATTAATGTTTACCTTTTAATCCTTTTATTCCTACATCAACTCTTTTGAAACTTGGTTATGAGTATTCAATCTGCAAAGCTCTACAAAATGCTTTGCACATTGAAAAAGCTAAAAAAAAAATTAGCTTTTTTCTTTCTTTTTTTATGAATTTTTAAAAAATTTCAAGAAATACTGTATATTGATATTTATCTTTGATGCTCCTTTCTTATTTATTGGCAGATTCTTCTGAAACTTAGTATGAGTATTCAATGGGCAAATGTTGCAGGAAAATTTTACATTTTTTCCTTTTTATAAATTTTTGAAATTTGCAAAAAAAAAAACCAAACAAACAAAAACCAATACATCAGCTCAATGATGGTTGACCTACAGCCAAATTAGTTTCTATTCCAGTATATCACATATTGTACAAGTAAAGCACTTGATAGTGGAACTTTGTAGGGCAACAGGTCTCTTATGGATATGTGTTCATATGCCCCGTTGCTGCCAAGCGGAATAATTTCAGCTATATGTAGTCACATTTTGGGGGAGATGCAGGCTAAAGCTGCAGGACAAGCTTAAGAGAGCCACATTATCATAGCTGGCATTGTACATTTTGCATATACAGTGTCTCATTCCTTGTGTTCCTGTGTATTTCATGGCAAATGGTAAATATTATGCAAGCATTACATATCTCTTCAGCAAAGTCTTTCGTATTTAAAGCAGATGGATTGGTTCTTATATAGTGCTTTTCTACTCTGTATGAGCACTCAAGGCGCTTTATACAGCATGCCTCACTGACCCATTCACTCGCAAGTGAATCTAAGTGCTTTCTATCTAACATTCACACACACCGATGATACTTTGGCATGCGGCCTGGAGCAGCAAGGGATCGAACTACCAACCTGCTGATTAGTAGATGAGCTGCTCTGCCTCCTGAGCTCCTGCCACCCAACATAAGAGTTTTCTAAATTGAACACACCAGTCTTTAAACAATAAGCTGTTACTGTTACCCGGAAATGGTTTATGTCCAAAATGGGTGTGGTTCTTTCTTATTCTAACTTCATCTATCTTCGTCTCTGCCTCAGCCTTTCTGTCTACACTTCTTCCCCTGCTGTCAATTAACTTTAAAGATATTTCAGCATCAAGCGAGGCAGAGAAAGAGATCATGTTTGGAAACCACATCCAAGCTGCTGACCTTATGAAAACATATTATTTTGCGGCCGGCCCAGAAATAGCTGACAGGCCGTGTGTATCTAATGTCTGCGTGTGTGTATACCTGTGAGCACGCAGGGGTAGTGCAATGTTGGTGTTTTTATATGTGTATTTTCTTCTTCCAAGCAAGTCCAGAGAGCAGAAGGGCTGCTTATTAACGTACTGTATGTTTGAACATCAGTTAACTGGAGCACTGAGTACATTATGTCAGTGTGTGCATGTGTGCGTGCACTGTTAGGCAGGATTTTGATGGCTCTAAAATTAAAACATGACCCAGCAGTGGATGATGTTTCCCTGCCTAAAGCACAAACACTTTACCAAACAAACTGTCAGCAAATGTCACTGCTTGAAATAGAGGGGAGGCTGCTCAGGGTATTTTGTATATATTGGTACTCCATAAAATTGGTATTTACCAAAAGATAAACAGACTAAAGTCATTTTGGCAACACTAATTAAACATGATTTTACATCAAATTTTACATCATTTTAGGGCTGCTCAGATTCTTGAAGTCAAGCATTCATATCCATTTGACAACATGTGGTGCGCTTGTGGTTAACTAATGAGAGAAGCTGAAACCTGAGGTGGACTGTTACTGCTTTTACCTTGCGAGGCATTCCTTTTTAAGGAGCGTGGTCTAATCTGATGTATGTTTAGTATTATAAAAAGTTGGCAATGAGGCTATATAAATTAAGAGTGGCACAGGAGGCTGTGACTGATCAATATATTGTTTTCCATATATAATTAGACATGACCCAAGCATCAGCCAGGCAGAGGCAGACTGTGTGAAAAGCCACAAAAACACTGTCACTGCCTTGAAAGCACATGTCCCCCGAGTGCCTCTCTCTCACATGAATAAGATGGTTTTTTGGGTTTTTTTTTTTTTAATTGTTTTTCAATGCAGGAATACTGTGACTCCAGCTTTTTATCTTTT
>VUQJ01027654.1:0-10748 GCA_015108635.1 Andinoacara biseriatus | reverse complement strand
CATTTAAAAAAAAAAATAAAACAAAAAACAATAAAAAAAAAAAAAATTAAAAAAAAGTAACAATGCTTTTTTATTAAAAAAAAAACAATAAAAAATGTTTTTTCCTCATTAGAGGCTGTACTATATTTTTTTTGTTTACACTTCAGTTATTTGTGCCTGGTATATTGAAATGTAACCCTGCAGAAACAACAGAAAATACTTGGCATGATGGGTTAATGTGGAATTTGGCAGATGGGGGAACCTTAAGATCGGGTGTAGCAGTATACCTCGTGGAAAGAAATCACTTAGAAATAAGTCAGATGAAAAATTGTACTAGGTATCTCTGCTACCCATGATGCAATTTGACATTGACCATGAACACCACAGTCTTCTCTGTACCAGTCCAAAAAACAATGCATTACTCTAAACTTCACAATACTGCAAGCTAAACAGTTTAGCATGCACATAAGTGTGTTAGAAAAGGTTTTACTTATTTCATTCAGCTGTAGCTGCAGCTGTAATAGGTGCAATGGGTGGACTGACATCATATTAAACCTTATGGATTAAGGATGGGATGTCACGCAAGTTCATATGCATGTGAAGGCAGACGAGCAAATACTCTTAGCAATATAATGTATGGTATATTTCACTTTGTGCTTTGTCTGTTTCCTTTTTCTGTTGTCAAGCTAGCTGAGACTTGTTTGAGTCTCGAGGTTCCGCTGACCTTTCAGTTTCATTTTTAAATGCTTTGTAAGGGATAGATGGTCTTAGATGAGGTCTCACAAAATACTGAATTATCAGCTAACCTGAATTTACCTGAATTATAATATCAAATAAGTAGTTATAAAACCTCTATTAACACACTCACAAACAATGAGCACATTTCATAATCTGCATATGTATAAATGTGCCTCTAAAAATGCTGTAATTGAACATGTTATATATGATCTTATTAAGCAAGACTTTATAAATAAAATATCAAGCAGGAATACTACTTAAGGGAAAGGGGATGTGTTGAGGGTGTAAATAGGACTGTGTGATCATATTACTTTGTTGTTACTGAGCAAGTATCTCCATGCCATGAGCTGGAAGCAAACAGGCTGCAGATACAAAAAAAAAAAAAAAAAACGCACTCAGCATTATATAGTAGTCTACACATTCATTAACTGAAGGTTAATGAATATGACGGGCCCACTGATTGGGATGATAAAAAATACTTTCCATAATAAAGAAATTATATTTTTTCTAACCAATATCAATGAGTATGTCCCAGAGGCTCTGATTGAGATCAGGACTTGAACTTATAACTGCCTCTATGCAACAAACTATATTTATGTAGCTAATACACTGTAATCCCATGTGTGAGAGCTGATCTCTGTGAAGTGCAGAAAGCCAGAGAGTGAAATTAGATCCAGACTATGACCCTGATCCTGCCTAGATGTTGAAGAAAATTAATGATAATAAACAGTTATTGAAGTTACAGCTGTTGTGCAAAGTGTGTCAGTCCACACATGAACTCTTTTTCTTGAGAAATGCAAATATTTTACATATTTATCCTGCTGCTGATACCCACAAGTATATAATAAACTTACAGGAAGGAATCCTACAAACAGCTGCAAGTAAAAAAAATTTTAAAAAACTTAGCTTTAAGCCAATCTTGGGTTAAACATTTCATAAAAGAGGTTTTCATTGACATTTCAATGTGCAATAAATGAGTAGTGCAAAGTAACTGAGTCAGAAATTACTGACTCAAAATTAATCTGGTACTTGAAGGTTTATGAATTATTTAAACACTGGTATGTACAGTGTGAAAGCATAGCACATGTCCAAGAAGACAGAAATCTCCTGTCTATTCTATTTTATGCCATGCTAGCTGGCAATCCTAAAAATGGAAGCATATTCAGCATTAAATCGTGTTTGTGTGTTTAAGGTTACAAATTTTCTTTGCTTTATGGCTCAGACACACTAAAGTGAATAAAAAGGACAGTAAACTCCTTGCAAATAAGAAAAATTGGTGGTTGCCCAGTGAATGCATTGATTATTTTTTTTCACATTTGGTAATCAACTGTAAGTAGTTGCAGGGGCCAACTAATTGCCTAGAGGTTGCACATGCAACACCTTCAATCACTTTTGACTGCAAGGCAATTGCACAGGTTGACTGTGAGAATCAACCTGTCTCCAAACAGTTGCAGTCCAGCTGCAGTCACTCTCGGATCGGTGAAGCTCTGCAAATAATTCCAATCAAATTTAGAAATGCAGACAGGTTGGCAACATGTTGCAATCACTTTGAGTCAGTTTGTATTGATGAGCACAACTCATCTGCAATGTGTCTCTTTGCAGCATGGGACTCGACTCAACTGGCTGCCAACTGGTTGTATTCTGGTTTTAAAAAAAATACAGAGTTTCTGTGCATGTATTTATCATACAGCTATCGAAGAGTAGTATCACATTGCACACTATTACCAACAGATTGTATAATTAGCCCTAACGGGCTGCAACAGATGGCTGCCCTTCCCTGAGCCTGGTTCTGCTGGAGGTTTCTTCCTGTTAAAAGGAAGTTTTTCCTTCGCACGGTCACCAAGCGTTTGCTCACAGGGGGTCGTTTTGACTGATGGGTTTACAATATAAAGTGCCTTGAGGCAACTGTTGTTATTCGGCGCTATATAAATAAAACTGAATTGAATTGAATAATTAATCTTCCTATGTAATAGCCGACTTGACCCAATTCAACTGCAAGCTCATAGCAAACTGACACCCATTACTATTCCTGTTTTATTGCCGCCCCCACTCACCAAAGTTGCTTTGAAAATGGAAACTGACTGCAAGTGATTACAGATCTGATCCCCATCTTCGAAGCAACCATTTCAGAGGTAACAAAATTGCAAGTTTATTGCATACAGTTGCCATAATTGTGGTTGTGCCATGGCTTTTAACAACTGTTTTTCCTAGTGTCACAGTGGCAATTGAGACTGCTGATGAATAACGGGCTACTTGTTATTCATTATTAATTATTTCATTATTAATACTGGCAATTACACACAAATTACTCTCATATCCAATGAACAACATTTAATCACACATAACAGAACAACAACAGGTTTCCCTCAGATGGTGAACATGGCTAATATTATACCTTTTAAACATCAGTATGCTGCCATTACATTATAAATATATCAGCATGGTAACAGTACCAGCTAAATGTAGTACCAGGCTGGACTCTGGGTATCTGCTCTTCCCTTGAAAACATGTGCGTGTGACCTTCCTCAACAAAAGCATTATTATAACTATTGTAACAGAAAATGATTAGATGTGCATTCATAATAAGTATTAGAAGCCCACATTCACTTCCACATTCACAACAGATGGCAAGCGCACACCAGTCCTGATTATTGTCCCTTTGAAGGAAAAGCGAGTCATCACTTTGCACTCTCTTGCTCCCACCACTTCCCTACTGTCATCTCCCACTGCACATTAAATGTATTAACATGAAAAGAGGACTGCATCATAGAAAATGCATTTCCTGCATCAGCACACACCTGTTTCACTTGACATCCATCTAAGTAAGACAGAAAAAAGGATTGAAAATAACCTTGAAGTATAATAGAGCTCATTTCAACACTTAACCTCCAACCATTTCGCTATCTCTCTACCTGCTACTTTTTCTGTGCAGACTACCAGATGCAATACTTTTGATATTTAGTTGTTAGTACAGCACTCACATGTACAATGAACAGTCACTGTGGATTGTAAATGTTCAATTCTACCGTAATCCCAGGAAGTGATAAATGATATTGGATGGTGTATTTAATACTGCAGAGTGTGAAGAGGAATTCTTAGTGTTGTAATTAGAAATTTAGCAGCTGTTGAAAATGCTTTTTGTGCTGGTTTACAACTAGGTATTGTAAAGGTGTCTGTTTTTTTCCTCAGCAGAGTTGGATAAAAAAAAAAAAGGGAAGGGAATAAATGCAGCTAACAAGCACAGTTCTCAGAGCAACAGTGTTTTGTCCGCAGCTTGGCAGTACAAATGCCATTTCATTAGATCGAGAAGGTCAATTGTATCCATCACCCTTGTGGAGATAAATGAACAATTCTGTGGCAGCTAAAAGATCATCAATTGGCAAAAGACTAACATTGATCTAAAGAAAAAAAGACAGACATGTAAGTGCCTAAAAACTAGTTATTTCTTTAACAAAATTAGCCTCCAAGGCTGTAAATCCTTAGCCTTTAATTAGCATGCTAAATGAATGTTATTCTAAACCATTACACATAATTAGCAGGTGTCTGAGATTACTAAATGTAGAATATTCATTAATTTTGCTATATTCATTAGCTAAGGGTGACCCAAGAATTAGTGTGCTTATAATAGCATTACAACTGTATATGAGAACTCAAAAAATATTGCTTGAAACTCCAGACTTCATTTTTTGCTGATTATACAGCTTTGTTCCCATTGTTAGATTCTGAAACCTGGTTTATTCTGAGTGCTCACTCTCAATAAATATGTAAAAGCTAGATATACAGTATTTTCCCTCCAGGTGTGCTCTTTAACCTAAACAAAGATGACATAGACACAGGCCAGTGTGAAATCTCTGAGGGAAGCCTAGTTGGGGAAAGTCTTCCCCCCAGTTGATGTTTGAATAATGTATGAAGGATCTGGAGACATCACTTAGAGATGCTGCCAATATCAGCTGGGGCTCAGCCCACCCCTGTGGCTGCTGCCCTTTACCACAACCTTTAAAAGGTGGATTCCCTTAATGTGGACGCAGTTGTTTTCTAAAATGCCCAAATGATAAGGATACAAATAAGCTATTCAGTTGCCACGTCAGTGTGTGGCGCATTTTGTGCGAGGGACACAAGGACATTCCCTTATTGAGATAAAAAAAGAAAAAAGATGATAATCTAATCTTTTTATCCCCAACTGTGTTTGTGAGGTTTGACATTTTGAACATCATCATTTGGACTGATAATCTTTTTTGACCCACTAATGAAATTATTGCTCTTTCTCATGCTTTCTGTTTACTGTTTCTTTTGTTTCATTTATCCGCAGTGCTAACAGGCACTAATTTCATGTTCTGTGTCCCATGTAAGGCAAAACTGTGTTTTAAAATAATAAATAATGGAAAATACATATCATAAATTGTGAGAAAACAACTCTTAAGTTTTTAATTATCAGGATTAAATAACTGACGTCTGGGTTCTCGTCCTGCGAGGCAGGTCCTGTGAGTTACATTATCTGTAACTTTGTTCATCCTCAACAGTAAATCCATCTTGAGAAATTCATGTTTTACTTGATATGTAGAACTGTGCAAAAGTTTTGAGCCACCCCTCATTTATTTTCTTCATTTCTTTATTTTCTTCCATGAAGCCAGACTTGCACCCAACATCCAGACTTGCACTCAACTCAGTGAATGAACCAGTGTTGCAGCTACGCATAACACACAACTTAGCAACTCTGGAATGGCAGTCATCCTTCTTGAATACTCCTGGTGGCAGCGGGGGCTTTCCTTTCAGAAGCAGCAGATGGTTCGGGGTGAGGGTCTTTGGATCGTGAGTGTCAACAGAAACTGAGTTCAGTGGTTTGCTATTCAGGATGCTGAACATCCAAAGAAGAGCTTTGTCCTTCAGGAAGAAGGTCCTTCAGGAGAATGATTTCTGAAGACTATTTAAAGAAAATTACAAGAAAGCTGCCTAAGAGAGTTCAAGCTGTGATGAAGAATACAGGTGTTCATACCAAATATTGACTTTCATGTTTATTGGAATTGTGCAAACTCTGTTTTTGTATTTCCATGTATTTCCATGTCTGTTTGCAAATGTTTCACTAAATCACTGCACCAATTTCCCATTTTCCTTGCAAAACATAAAGAAATGAGGGGTGGCTGAAGACTTTTGCACAGTATTGTAGAGTGCAAACTGAAATTCTAGGAGACAGGCTTGGTTTCTGTATTATTTCAAACTAAAAACAACATTCCCACTCTGATTTAAAAACTGTTAAAGTTGAATGTCATCTATTATCCTTGCTGACACTAAAGTTCTCAGTTTTTCTCTTTATGTAAATCTTTTTAATTTTCTATGGGATATGATAGCCTTCATCCCTTCACCTACATCCTCAACATCAAGGCAAATCTAATTGTTAAGAGAAATTAAAGCTAAGTTTCAAATAAATGTTAACATTTAGCATCTCATTTAAATCAAAGATCCTTGGAATCTGATTAATTTACCAACTGTCTGAGGGAGATTCTGCTCTTTTGGGAAATGCTCAAAATGTTGTTTTGAAATAGCTTGCGTTAGCAAGCTGAAGTTAACCCAAAGTATCTCAGATCAACAGCAGTAATACCTGGTGAATGATTGGTTGGTTGGTTGATTGGTTGGTTGGCTGGTTGGTTGGTTGGTTGGTTGGTTTGACTGACTAATTTACTGATGACGCAGACTTGATGAACACAGAGTGCATCTACATGTAGAGCAATGCTAATATGAGTCAGAACAATGCTAGCTGCTTTTCAAATATTCAGCTTGAGTTCAAATTAATAACATTTTGTTGCTTCACGTTTATAACGAGATTTTCATGTGAGTGGCATATACAGCTGCATTTTGACCTCTAGAAAGACTGAGGAAATGCACAGAAGGAGCATTAAAACCTGTTGTGGGATTATGATTTTGTAAAACATTGTGCAAACAAGTCCAAATAAAGGTTTGCACTTTGTATTTAAGATTACGCCTCGGTAAGCCATACCCTCTCGTATCAGGAAGGTCACAATATCCATCACCTCTTTAAAGTTGTTGTATCTGTCTCTGTGTGAGTGCCTGATGAAAACCCTAAACTGCGTGAGGTCTATCAAACAGTCCACCATGAACTCTGGCATCTGTGGTGAAGTGCAGCCAGATCACATGTTTAGACTGACAACAAATTCAAAATGTATTTGTGCACATGGTGAGCTCTGACTGCCTCATTAAGCAGTTTTTCTTCTAGCCATTGATCAGACTTTCAAATTTGGCAATAAGCACAGCTTCTGTTTAATAGAATATTAATAATTATGACTCTAAATCCAAGCTATATTATTTCTGAGAGAAAAGACATCCTTTAATCCACTGACAGATGTTAATGTCTGGTGTTTATTGCATAACAATCTGCTTGTTAATCAGTACTGTGAGATGTGACTGCATTAATGAGGGTTCAGATATACCCTTTGTCACTTGTCAACTGCTGTTTTTCCCAACTTTCTTTGACAGCTTTTAAAATAAAACAAGTGGTAATGTGGTTTTAATCTGGATCCACGTTTGCAACACAACAAATCCTGTAGTTTTTTCTGTCTAGAAGGAATCTCATAGAAAGACATATGGGAAAACTACAAATGTTAAAAATCAAATCTTCACAGTGTGTTTAAATCATCCCCAGGCTGTACAAAGAAACAGGGGGGGTTTGTGCAGAATTTTTTTTAAAAATGCCTTTAAGCACCACCGTTTACTTTCCTTGACAGATGCATGTTTGTTTTATTTCAAAAAGTTGTTTCTGGTTATGAAGCTGCTTTAAAAATAACTAAATCCCAAACTCTGCTTCCTACCATATGCTCCATTTCTGGTGACCATCTTCTGATACCCCTTTTTACACTGATATCACCATATTGCTTGTCATCATCTCAGTGGAAAGTTTCCTGATGGCTATTCTGGAAACTGAGCAGAGTTAGGGTTAAGCACAAACTGTGTCTAAATTGGTCCAGCACTGTTTTTACTGAGCAGATGGATTCTGTGACAGCTGCTGTGCTTGTTGTATGCCTTAAATATTTCCTTGAGCCTTCAAGCCTCGCATTCAACCCACAGCTGTGCCTGCACCGAAATCTGGATCCAAACAGCAGAGTGCAACATGGCAGGATTGATAAGAAGCACTGCTATCACTTGTTTTGAAAAATCTCCCTAGATAATATGAAACTAATTAATCATATATTATTAAACGTAATAAGTAACAGCATAATATTACATTTTATGGTTGTTTGCTTAGACTTTATTGTGGTTTAATTCTGCAAGCAGTGAGCAAATAATAAAGCATTTTCTTCTTTAAGCAAATGCTGAGAAGAAGGAGACATGTTGACAAGTTTGAAGTCATAGCTGAGGGAAGCGGTGCGGAGGATCTATTGGAATCACATTTGACAGTTCAACAGAGGCAGATGATTCCAGAGCTAAGGGGGGTGGGGGTTCATTATCTCCTAATTACATGAGATAGAGCGGAGGCTTACTGAGCTGGTGCAGGAAAACACCTGCAGACTCGAGTGTGTCTCCCCAGATTCCAGCACCAAGCCTGTTAAAATGCTGCATGCAATCCGAACAGAGCAATTATGCCAGGCAGCTTTGGAGACAAGTAAATGAGACACTTAAACAGGAAGGTGGTGATGAATGTCATCAGCTGGGAACTGGGAAAATGCATCCAGCGAGTCAGCTCGGTATCTGAATAAACATCTGCTTTTTTTCTCTTACTTTTTTTATTTTATTTATTTATTTTTGTCATTTTCATTGTTCCTCAGCCAAAACCTGATTGTCCACCAAATAGATTGAGCCACTGCAGTCATCACTGGAACCATCTGCTCTGTGGTCATTGTCTTTGAGAAAGTGTTAAACGCATCTGGCGCAGAAACAGCTACCAAAAAATGTGGGGAACCAGCCCGCAGCTTGGCTAGATGCCATGTTGCATGTTAAAGTGATATAAAAACTTTTCATCTAACGCATTCATACAGCGGGATCAGTTTCATGCTTTTCTGAGTGTCTGACGCAGTGACAGGGAACAAGGATAATATCATTCGTTAGAGCTTGAAAGTCAGAGGGAAAAGGCAATAAAGAGGCAGTCTCATCCAGATGTTGTTCTGTTAATGCAGCCAACCCTGAACAGAGAATAGAGTGTGTCAGAAATGGATTTCTGCCTGAAATGCCCGACTTTACCTGTATTACTCCTGCAGGGTGCTCTCTGGCTTCATAAGCAACAGCTGCGACAGTCTCGTCCCCTCTCTGCTACACACTCTATGTCTTTGGGAAAGGGAGCACACAAGCAAAGCATCTCAATCTGTGACTGACATGAAATAACTGACTCATCAGTTGTCCATTGCAATAGAGGCCACTAAGATTTATCTTTTTTTAAAAGGAGATCTAGTTATGATAGAGTCCACACGGTGACAGAATGATTCATCATCCACAAGTAAGATTGGAAGAACTAAGTTACCTGTACACAAAAGATTTTAAATTGAATTGCAGTGTCTCGTGTGGATATAGGCTCCCGTCACTAAATTGAGAGCAGCCTCTCCTCTACTATTGTAGCACAATGAAAACTAGTGGGCCATCTAGTGGGTAGCTGGGGCACAACACTATTCTATTTTTCCGCGTACCCATAATGAGGAAACAAGTATCTGTGCACTCAACCGAGGTTTGAATTTATTTATGAGGCACTTCTATAAAGGAAGTATGTCTCTCTAAACATGAGCAAATGATACAGCAGACTGATGCGAGGATGCAGAAGATGATTGCACAAGCAAAATTAGAACATGCCATTGCTGCGCTTTATCATATTCATAATGCTCCGGAATCATTTGAGCGTTCACTTGCACCTATCTGTCTTTGCTACGTTAAAAGAGGAAGAACTGAACTGCTCTCTGAGGAATAGCTTTATTCATCACAAAGGAATACATGATTGGGTACCAACAGTCCATTACTTTTAGAAGCTGCACGGCCAGCTGACCAACAGCTGATAGTGTTTACAAGGTTTGGTAAGAGAATAAACGTCAGACATTTTTTTCCCTGTATTGCCAACAAAAGGATGTATTGACATCAAAACTCCTACACTCAGGGGTTGTAAAGGTAATTTGTTTTGTTCATAGCGTGCGCAGAGTGAAATTACATATCATGCCAGCATAAACATATCCTCTGCTACCAAATGGAATGCTGTTTGCTAAAGTACAGGAGCACAGAAACCTAAGTAAAGCAGCGGGAGATATCGAATACCAAGCACTATAATAGTGCACACTTTCTGTCTGATCTTTTTTTAAATATACATATCCACAGCAGATTTCATCCCATGAGACATTAATGGGAAACAGCAGACAGACCTGGGTCACAAGAACAGACAGAGGACCCGGTCTGCCCGGTGCATCCAATTAGCAATCATGGCAAAGCCTCAGCCCGGGGCTAATGGAAATGTAGATAAGATCCTATAGACAAATTGGAGGTAGGATATAATAAGGAACAGGCAGATGGAGACCAGGAGACTTAAGATGCTATCTGAGACACATCCTGGCTGGTCTTTCTTTTGCTGAGCAAGCATTAACAGCAGCCTTCACCCACAGTGCAAGAGGAGAGATAATTATGTCATATAATAATAAATTACACTGGCCCGATTTCAGAGAATCGTAGATAACGTTTGTCAGCACACCACTTGCTTTGTATGGCTTCCAATTTGGTTGAATCAAATAAAAACCCTGGCAGTGCAGAAGCTATTCACATGCGCACCCCTTTTTCCTTCACAGGAGAAAGAAGAGTAATCAAAGACGGGGCAGCCTCTTGGTGCCAACTCTTTTCCATTACAATGTGTGAATACAAGGCACTTTGGCACTCAAGTAAAGATGAAACTTTGTACTGTGTGTCTTGTGGGGAAACCGTGCACATGCCATGTTAATTATGTTCATATTACATGAGTGAGCAGAAATTGGAGTATTGCATGTGGCTTGTTGTGGCTGCTTTGACTAAAGGGCAGGAGGTAAAACATGCACTGAGTTGATCACTGAGACCGACTCCCT
>VUQJ01027648.1:39388-59800 GCA_015108635.1 Andinoacara biseriatus | reverse complement strand
AGGTTTTTTAGTGGTTTTTTTTTTTTTTTGGGGGGGGGGTTATACTTGCTTTACCAATTAAGTCCCTTTAACTCCAACTTCAGGCAGTTAGCAATGGCAGTGGCTCCTTTCCCCCTCCACATCACACAGTTACAAACACTGTTAATAAAATCACTGTAATACGTCAGTGTCTAATAGGTTAATGCTCACAATAAGACTGTGTGCAATAAATCTGAAAGCAGAAAAAGATTGATTAGTGAAAGTGATCTGAATTTACTAAAATAATGGTTATTCAGTAACAAAATGTGGGTTAGTGTGTCCAAACCTTTGACAGGTGCCGTATTTTAGCTAAAACAGAGCATTTCATATATTAATATAATAGATCATAATAAAATCAGTATTGCCCTTTATGAGACTGGTCATAAATTATTATGATATTAATAGGCCAGGACAGTGCGTCTTGCACGTTGTATATTATATCACAGAACAACTTCCAAAAGAGCACATTTGAATTAAGGAACGACAGTCGAGCGACTGGGAAACAAAACGTCATCCTATCATCTTATACATTTTTTTCAAAAGATTCAAGACTAAATCCACAAATCCCAATGAAACAATGAAACAAGCTTTTATTTCCACAGACGCGGCTTCGAGCAGCTCCTACGCTCATCAAACATTTGAGAGTAAAGACTGTGAGCCCTTCCTGTCCGCTAAGGCTTTCCTAAATTTCAGGTTTGACAGAGATGCCATCATGAAGAGTTTTGACTACTGATATCACTGATGTTGATCTGTGCCCACTCTGTAACATCAAACCTTGACCTCAGGAGACTTTTTTTAAGTTACGGATGTGAGTAAACGAGCTCCTTCTCACCTTGACTTGCTGTTCATGCGCACACATGTATGATGGAAGTTGCCTGTTTGTCACTGGCAACATGGAGTATCACACAATAGAGGACTACACAGGTAAATCATTCATCTTTTACAGGTAAATTATGTTTTGAGAACACTTACTAACAACATTTTAAGCACACTTACGATGACCGTAAAAGGTGGGAAATTAATCCTTAGTGCATTTGGCCAGCAAATCATTATTAAATCTGTCATGTATTGATTTTTAAGGTATTTGGATAATAGTTTCTTCTAGTCATTCAGTTAAGTAGCATAAATGTTCTGCATGCTGACTTTTAACAGTGATACAGACTTTATTACAGTGTTATTAGCTTCTTTTTTCACTCTAAAGCTACTTAAGATTTTATGCAACAATGTAACAAGTTGGCAAAGGAAGAAAACTGTCTTTAAATTCAATCTGATTCAATTCATGTCACTCTGTTGTGTACGGCTGCCAGTATTTAAAACAAAATCAGACTGATGCTTGAAGTTCCAGGATTACATGAAAATGTCAGCCATTACGAGAGTTTCCATCCTGAGAACTAACCGAATGACTGTGAAAAGAGGAGCTGCTTTGACTTTGATCAGAATTAAATCAAACACAGATGGAAATGACAGAGCTTGGATTGTACAGATCGTGTCCCAGTTTAAATATGAAAATACAAGTCATTTCACATTCACTTTAATTAGTATTGTAGTAATGCAGTACTCATGAGCATGGACACATGAGTTTTAATTGTTTTGGTTTTTTTATTTTGGCATATTTTTTGCATTTTCACCACCAAATGTGAAAATTTAAAAGGGTGACTTTAGTCATTTATGGCGCTTCCGAAAATCTGTTTTTAACCGTCTTATTTATAGCTTGTTACATCTCAATTTCCAATATTTCTAAAAGGAAAAGGTCTCCATTATGGCGACACCACTCATGTAACATGGTGGAGGATAACTTCATTGAACCACCACATTTGAAAACAAAAGCAAAGTCAATTTTCAGAGATTAAATTTCAGCCCAAGTTTTTCAGCCCACATGTGTAACAGTGGTTGTTCTCCCAGTGTGGTATTGTATACATGAGAGATGACAGCAGCGCAAGATCTCTTCTTGGGAAGTTCATTCTTGGGACTTGTAATTGACTGTAATTGGTTTTGTGGTGTTCTGACTTTAAATGGGAATGTTAATAAAGTCTGTTCCTTTTTTTCCACTCTCAGCTTTTAACTTCCTAAAAAAAATAAAATCATACATCAAGAAGTACAGCTCAAATAATATTCAAAATGGTATGGAAATTATACAGCTGTTGCATTGTTATTGTAAAGGTTAATATACATATCTATCTGATTTTTTTTCCATCCATCCATTTCCTTCCGCTTATCCTTTTCAGGGTCGCGGGGGGGCTGGAGCCTTTTTTTAAATAAAATCTTTTCAAATAAAATGTTATTTTTTCCCTCATTTTTATACACTCTCACACATACACACGCAGATTATTAAGCATGAGTGGGAAACGTGGATGCAAAATGCAGACTTGCAGACTGACTTTATTACCTTTATTTAGGTGGAGCCAAAAGTCCAAATGGCAGATGAATACAGAAACCAAAAAGCCAACCAGGAAAAACACTGCAAACAGCAGACTGCAGCCAAACTGATGGCTTAAATACACAAGTGAGGAAATCAGGGAGATGAGAAACACCAGGGCAACAAGACGCTAATCATAAACAATGATAGAGGGAAAGCAAAACTAAATGTCATGCACACAAGACAATGAACTAACAAGTTAAAAGAGGAATATAACAAAAACATGACAACACCAAGCAGAGACAGAGACTTCACCGTGAGGAAACAGACGAGAGAAAAGAATGAAGTCAAACTCTAGGAAAACAAAAATCAGACAGTAACTATACACAGAGCTAGACTGTAAAAGATATTAAAGCTAAAAATAAACAACCCCCCCCCCCCTTAGAATAATATCATGGAAAATAAAGTGAGACTAAAAATTATAAGAACAAACCAAAAAAAACATTTTTTTTTATATAGAAGTCAAAACACAGAGCCAGGAACATAATGTTGGGATGTAGGATTTTTATGAAACTACGAGAAAGAATTAAAGGTTTATTTCACATCCGAAAACTTTCTTGGAGAAGAAGTCGCATTTATGGCCGACCAATGTCGCTTTCCCGGCAGTCGTCTGAGCCACAGTTCACTCCAGTCCAGCAGGTGGCGGTAATCATCATAAACGTGAACGAAGAAGAAGGACGAGCTGCTGAAGCGCAGGTTTAAATGGTTAAGATAAGAGTTTGTTTATGATTTCATAAAAACGAAACACAAGGAAGCAATATTGGACGCTGGACATGTTCATGTGGGCCTTCTTCCTAAATTAACTGCCGAGGGTTTTCACTGACAGGTACCGTAATTCTTTTTATGTCAGCTTTGCACGTATAGCTAGCTAAATGTTTATGATATTTCTCTCCCTTAGCTAATTTAGTTTCGTGTTTCGGCACCAGGACAATGAAGCACTCAAGCCACTTGTGAAGAGGGCTCTTTAAAGCAGACCTGGCTAACCACAAGACTGCTTTGTTTTAGTGGTAACCTGCTTCTCGGCGAGTTTCACCTGTTTGGGAGTATAAGGCATGCTAGTCATATGTCTATACTGGTAGTGTAGTGGTAAATTTTATGCTACAAGTTAAAAATCTTACAGCAGTCGCAGTCTTTGGCTAACTTTTCAAAACTAAAAGCCATTGGGTTGTATTGGTGTCACAGCTTAACTGGTTTTGATGCTGCAGATTGAGCTCTGAAAAATTCAGTAACCAAAGATGAAGTTTAAAGTGACACAATGCCAAAGATTTAGTATGTTTAGGTGTACCATAGGGCTAGGCAATTAATCGAAATTTGATTTGGGCTCCAAACCATCACAAAAACAGTGTAACCGACAAAAACTGATTATGTTAAATCATTTATTTATTATGTTGATTATGATAAAGTTATGTTGTCGCATTACGCTCCGTATATTCTTATCTCCGATTTATGCTGCAGCCTTGAGCCTGTATTATATGTTAATTAACGTTAATTATCGAGGGGGAAATCGACGCCTTAACCGGATCAGCACCTATCGAGAAATATCATATAACGCTGGTTATGTTCCTACCAATCACGGAGTGTGATTAGCAAGGGACGATAAGGAGATGTCCCTACCAATATTCAGCCCCCGGGAACCCATTGGACTTACCCTACCAGTGTTAGTGCAGGATCTGGCAGTATGTTGTGGCACTAAAATGAAAGCAAATTATGTCAGTCGTGATAACTGACATTACCTTTCTATGTATTTATCTATTTATTTGCTATTTGCGTTTAATTTATAATGTATTTATATCAATTTTAAAGTGTATTTTCTATTTTTCTATTTATATATTATGTATTTTATTTTCAATTTAGTATTTATTTTCAAGAGCAATGCACTAGATTTTAAGGTAGTCACTGTTCTTTAAGTACAGTGTTTACAATGTCAAGTAATCGTGTTAAATAATCATATTAACTGAAATAATCGTGATTTATGATTTTTTCCTCCATAATCCAGCATCCCTATTGCATCATTAACTCTGTTCTTAGATAATATAAGTTGTAAGCAAGAATTGGGGTGGGGTAAATAAAATAAAGTTGCCTAAAACTGCTGATCAGCAGTTACAAACTTAGCCATCCAACACGGTGAGCCACAAGCGCTACGCTTTGCTGACAACCAAAAAAAAGGTGTGCATTTTTGTTGTTTTGTAGGCTATCAGGGAATAAATTCAGACTAGTAATGGAGTCTGTTCGTCCTTCAAACACTAAGCACACACAGGATGATAAAGGTCTCTGTAAACAGGAAAGGGCTCCCACAAGATTGCAAACTAGCAGGAAAGAAAATTGGTTGAAAATCACAAGTTCTCTCCCTGAAGAAGTATTTCTGGAGGCATCCAGTGACTGTCAGTGAGTGAATGACACAGACCAAAAGATAAATAAATGCTACTCAGGAAAGCACAAGGCATCATGTATCTGAATTAAATGTGTAGGTTCACTTGCGCAGAGCACAATAAATTATTTCCATAAGGCCACTTACACTGGATTGTCGTTTGACTTTGTTTCCAGCTGATACTCCACTCATCACAATCTAACTGTCTGAACGGATGAAAGACGAAACGCATATCCTTATTTTGAACAAAATAATGCTATGATGTTGCATATATTGAGTACACCTGCGTTTGTTAAGCTGTGGCCAGTTAACGTGTGTATTTCCTGCATCAGCAGCAGCTCAGTGAAGGAGATTTGTGCAGGGAAAGGAAAGGGTCCATCGAACTGCCTGGGAAATGCATCTATTTGCCATTTATGACACAGAAACACAGTTACGAGTCACAGGACTATTTATTTAGTTTTTTATTTATTTTAATAATGTTTTGTGTTTATCTAAATTAAATTAACCCACATGGTGGTGAGTTTCTGTCTGAAAACAGAACATTTTGAAACACAACATTACTAATTAAAAAAGAACAAATCCAAACAGTCTCTTTCATAAATACTTTCTTAGAGCATTAAAATATCAAAAATAGTAGCTGAGCTTAATTTATACAATGTGTAATCATAGATTCCAGAGATACAGATGGCTAAATTTGTTTCTTGTTTTTGAGTGTCTAAAACCTGTTAGTATAAAAGCTTTATCATGCATACTTTTTTTAAGGACCAGGTTGCTCAGAGAAGGTATGAACAGACCCAACCTTATACACTGCACACAGCTTGTGAAGTATTGGAGGACATGTTTGATGAGCACTGTCATTGTCCCTCTTCTTTGTAATTAATTTGTCTTTCTTACCTGTCACTCTCCCCAAATACATCTGTCAGAGAAATTTTCCTTCCTCTAAGCCCTGTTTCAGTTTTCCTTTTTAATCAGCTTTTGTATTAAAATTCCTTTTGGTCTTCAAAAGCATCTACCTAACTATATATACAAACATACTGAACGTGAACCCTCTCCTCTTATTAGTCAAGATAAGATAAGATATCTTTATTGTCATTGCACAAAACAATAACACTTTGTAGAAAACTTACTGTTTTCTAGCCACATTCAGTAGATGTGGAATTCTACAGATTTTCTTCTTGTTTTAACAGTTTACCAACAAATATGCTGTAAGAAATGCCTGTTTGCATGTTTTAACAATGCTTTAAAAAAACCCTGTTGTTTTGTTGCAGTGCATCATGTCAAAAACTGGCGCAGCTCCACGAAAACTGGCCATGCGCCAGAACGCACAACAACCTCATTCCACTGGAAGCAGCTTTAAAGAAATTCATATTGATGAAGAAGTCAAGATAGCAGTGAGCCTGGCTTTAGAGAGGTTTCACTACAGTGACCAGAAAGGTATGAGCTGGTTTTGGTCTATTTAAGAGAATACAAGCCATTTATTGTCAGAGTATATGACAGCTATTATACTCGTATCATATTCATTGCTTCTCCCAGAATGAGCAGAAAGATGGGTGATATTTATGGCATCTGCTACGATTTACTCTTTTCTTAACAGAGATGGAATTTCCTTCCTCCCTGTCCAGTACTGAGAGGGCTTTCATTCACCGAATGGCACAATCCCTGGGTTACATTTCTAAAAGCAAAGGGTAAGTTCCAGGATTGTAGCCTGCATCTCAGTCATGATGCTTTGTGCAAAATGTAAATAACTTGCACTGAAAGCGTCCGAGCAGTAGAAGAAATCAGCTGCAATCATGTGTGTTTCTGGCCGACTGGCCACCTTAAATTAAAAGGGCTATAAAGGCAAACACCACCCCATGGGCATCTTTCATGCAGTGAAGCCAGTGCAGTGGGACATGAGCTGAACAGAGGTTGAATGAGCCTCCCAGGAGGTAATAATACACAGTATCAACCACGCTCTTGATTGCCGGGTCCTCTTCAAAGAGCACGGCAGTTTCTGTGGTCTTTGCTTGATCCCACACATCTACCGGGAAAAAATGGCCCCAGCTGTCTGTTTGAGGCGTTCGTCTGCAAGTCAGAAGGGAGAGACGGTAGGGGTGTGGAGGAATGGATTGTTTCACCTCTCAAATGCTGCCTGGAACTGCATTGTCCACTGGACTAGATCTGAGCTGAGGACACAACAGTGTTAACCACTGTGCCTTCTTGTCCTAATAATTAATTTTAAAAAAAGACAAAAAGTTTTAAGAAGTATCAAAATGGAAGAAAATTTTCTTTGTCTTTCAGAAAGGGACCAAATCGCTTTCTCACCGTCAGGAAGAAGAATGGATCAGACAAGTCGCAGCCAACCGTACCTATTACACTGTCCCAGAATACTCTATTTTTCATCCGCAGTCTGCTTCAAAGGTTTCCCATCAGCAAGAAGGAACGCGTAGATGTGCGACCCAGCAACAAAAGTGGCATGTTTGTACCTGCGGAACCTGGTAATTGTTATTGGGTGTGCATAAAATAGACCTGTGTTGTGACTTTTGCTGATGCATCTGTGCCTGATAAAATCCTCTATAAATTAGAGGGAAAAAAAACAGATCAAACTGATGTAAAAGCAAAATGACTTTTAGCTTACTGGGCTGCATAGCGAGAGCATTAGTAGATGTTCAATGGCTATAAGTTTGCAAATGAGTCATTATATTTTGAGACATAAGATCACGAAATGACCACCTGCAAAATTTTACTTACTCTTCCACTTTTAACACTTCAAATATGGATCTAAATTGTTTTAAAGTACTCGCCTTCTGTTTTGTTCTTTTTGTGTTCCCAATCCTGGTCACACGAGCTATAAATAACCCAAGCATATCCTTGCTGTTTGTTTAGATATAGACCAAATTACTTAGTGCGCCGTTAATGTTTCTGCAGTAAAAGTAAAAATGGCACACTGACTGGAGCTAAAAAAAAAAATCTATTGCTCGAGATTGCTCAGTCGACAGCTGTACTGTTAGTGTGTCTTCGTTGTACCCTTTCAGACAGCAGTTATGACAAGAACAGGACAAGCGGACACTTGAACAACGGCATTTCTATGGTTCCTCAGAGGAGGAGTCCATCAGAGCTGGACAGTTTTCGATGCTCCCTGCCTGTGAATCAATACCAGGAGGAGATCATCCAGATTATCAGAGCAAACAGGGTGGTGCTTGTGGTGGGAGAGACTGGATCTGGAAAAACAACACAGGTGGGTCTATGGAAAAGTAAGTATTACACATTTGATTCGGGCATATTGGTAACGTTTCTATTTTGTTATTTTTTTATTGTTAACCTTTAGAAATAAAGATGCATACTGAAAACGTAGACATTGGGACAGAGAGGTAACAGATCAGCATCCTAAAAGTTTAGACTTGATGCTATTCTAACACTAATTTTTAAAAAAAATGTATTTATTTTTTGGAGCGTTATATTTTAACACAACTATCATATATTTTAATACTATCAAAATAAATGAGTATAGGAGCAATATTGAATAACTTGTATATTATGTCTGCTAAAAATGGATTTTAGAATGAATTATTCTGAGGGTATCCAATATGTTTTGTCCAGATCCCACAGTTCCTTCTGGACGACTGCAGCAAGAAGAGAGAGTCCTGCAGGATCTTTTGCACACAGCCCAGACGCCTAGCTGCCATTGCTGTAGCTGAGAGAGTGGCAGCTGAGAGGGGGGAAAATGTGGGACAGACTGTTGGCTATCACATCAGACTTGAGAGCAGGTAGATCTGACTAAAGCAAATCAACCCAATTACATTTAGTTTTCAGTTAAATAGTGTAGCTTGAACCAAAGGAATTAAAGCTTTAAAGGTTATTGTCACCATTTACAGTACAAAAATTACTTTTATTGCACAAAACTTATTTACAAGCTGCACCAGCTGGATAAAATTAATAGTATAATTTAAATCTACTTGGGCAGATTACCAAGAAAAAAGCTTTTAATCTCCAAAACAGAACTTCAGAGGAAAACTCAAACATAAAAACAGATCTGGCCTTTTTGAATAATGTTGTAAGCACTTGGCATCAGTGGGAAGGAAAAACTCCCTTTTAACAGGAATAAACGTCCTGCAGGCTCAGGGAAGCGCAATCATCTGCTGCAGTGGTTTACAGCAGCTGGTCGCTAACAGCTGAAATTCTTGGCCCGGCCCGGCTCGGCGCTGGGCTATTGACCCCTAGCTGAGTGTGTGACCAGCATGAGGAGGAGGTGCCAGGCTGCTGTAGCTGTGTGTGGTTCTTCCACATGCTGCTGAAGTCCCTGTTTGTTAAAAAGAATAAATTGTTCATTTGCAGTTATGTCTTGTTTCTTCAGACTTCAATCACCTAATCCAAGAAATGACACCAAACCAGAGTCAGGATCAGCTGTTTGGCACAGGCAGAGAAGATTTGGCAAGTTTGTCATGGGTGCAGCCCACTTACTCAACTCTGCTGCTCAACCCACAAATGCATTTTCCTTACAAATATGGCTTTATTAAAGGGGAAATAAACAGGCTTTCCAACTGTATAAGATTTATTGCCAAGAAGCATTGTTGAAACAAAGAAATAATCAGGCTAACACACATTTCCTCACGAAATACAGATTTGATTAGGTTTCATAAAATGTCCTAACTTTAAAATTATGCTTAAAATTCTACTGCCTGTTTGTTTGTATTGGCAATATTTAGGAATAAATGTTGGTGTAATGTGCTTCTGAATATCAAATTATAGTTTGCATCCAGATATTTTGTCACGTGACCTCTGTCCTCACTATATTTCAATCTTGTTGACCCCAAAGTGTGTTTTATCTTTAAAGAAAGTATTATGGAGAAAAACAATGAGCTGCAGTAAAGCAGGAGCTGCTCTGTTAGGACAATAAGGTACTATGAGGCCTTTAAGATATTATCAGATTTGATTATTCAAGTTTTTGTAAATGAGAAGGACTTTGAATTCTAAATTTAACAGGGAGCCAGTGAACACAAGCTAATATGTACGAAATATACTCTCTTTCCAGTCCCAGTTAGTACTCTCGGTGCAGCATTCTGGATCAATAACTGCTTTTCAGGGAGCTTTTAGGACAACTTGATAATGAGTTAGAATGGTATATCCTAGAAGTAATAAGTTCATGAACTAGCTTTGCAGTAATACTGTTTCTGATTTTAGAGATATTGAGCAAATGTAAGAAAGCAGTAATACATATTTGTTGTGCCCATTGAAGGAGATATCCTGGTCAAAAATCACTCATTGATTCCTCACAATGTTACAGGAGCACAAAGTAAACATCTGGCCAGAAACCATGTTTGTTAGATTTTTAGGGCTTTAGAAACAGAGTAACATCTTTTATACCCGGGATATCTGACCATAGGTCCTGACACGGAAATGTTTATATTTCAGAACACAACCTGTGTCACTGTTTCTGCTAGAAATTATATTTTATATATAAAATATATTTTTAAATATATAAAATATATTTTATATATACAATATTTTTATATATACAATATTTTTATGTTTTATATATAAAATATATTTTTCTATAGTCCACACATTATTTCTTCACTTGTCTAAAACTTGAAATTGTGTCCAGCTGTGGCTTTTTTTTAAATTTATTTAATCTTTTTTAATATTCACACTCACACTCTGAGGGATACATCAGCGGCAGCTGATGTGTGGATTCTGTGCAGTTTGCTGGTGGCGAGTCCAAGAAGCTCTTATTCTTGTGAGAGAATTAGGAAATGGTATATAGCCATTTCTAAAGCACCGAGTGTTCCCTGGAGCACAATGACTTAATAAATGTGAAATTTTGGAGCTACTTTGCCATTATGAATTGTTGACCCTTCCATTTTCTCAACCACTTAGGCTACCGTCACATTAAGGAAAACAGTGGTTGCAGGTTGCGGTGCAATCGACTTGCCTTCAAAATGGTCAGGTCAAAGACTGGGTCTGGGTCTGAGACCCCTTGCAGCCATTTGCTGTCTACAAACCAACTTTGATGTGTCAAATTGGCAATTACACGCCATCTGTTGTAATAATACCAGAGTTAACTGTGATGAATCTCAGGCCTGTTACTGTCTGCTGCAGAGCTGTTGTCTATATCAGATGTGTAGTGCTGTACTGGAGCCAGGGTCAGACTCGCCACCAGTGAACTACGCAGAGGTAATGCGGCTCTCTCAGCCACAGACATTTCAGATAAATCGGGGGAGGCTGAAGATGTTTTGATATAAGGGTGAACTCTTCTGTTAGAAATGGCTGGGGCCTGTGTGTTTCTGAGAACTGAGACTTTGGTAGAGCACGATTTTTCCTGAAAGTTGCTTTATTACAAACTAATCATCCATACAAACCCAAAATCTATGTGTGACGCTGATGTTTAGAAGAACCCTGGACAGGTTACCAGCCTGTTGCAGGGCAGACACCGACAGACAGCCACACACATTCACACACCTATTTAGAATCACTAGTTAACCTACAGTAGCTCCACCTCTTTGGCCAGTATAGGTCCAGATGGTGGATTTGAACCCAGGGTCCTTGTGAGGCAACAGTGCTAACCACTGCGCCACTATTGCACCTATTAATTAAACTAACACACTAACACAGTCCCATTAATAGCTGTATTTTGAGTCTTGTATCAGGATTGATCTCCTCCCTCCTTCCATATGAAATGCATGCTCCTCTCAGGTTTTGGAGTGTGGATTCTGTTCATCCTGTCCTCAGTACCTACGTACTGTATGAATCCTATTCTTTTTTTTCCTATGAAACATTTGTGAGCTTCTGGAAGACGCATGTTTCTTAAAATGAATTTGACTTGTATATTTTGACTTTGTAATTCTCAGGGTATCTCCTAAGACACTGTTGACCTTTTGCACCAGTGGAGTACTCCTCAGAACACTGATGACTGGAGATGCCAGCATGACAACTGTCACACACGTCATTGTGGTGAGTATCGAGATTATAAAAACAGAAGGCATACAGTATTGAAAAATGTGTATGGATCCTCCTCTATTGTAGAGTTTTGTGAAACGTATGAATAATTTTATCTATTTCTGTCCACCTGTCCTATTAGAAAGCAGCGTTTTTGCTGCCTGCTTTTTCAGGCAGTTACCTCTGACCACACAGCAGCAGCACTGATGACTACATGTCATAGAAAAGCTGCAAAATTAAAGCAGTGGAAACATTAAAAAAACCTGTTAAATTGAGTGACTCTCAACAGGATGAGGTGCATGAGCGTGATGGTCTGACTGACTTCCTGCTCACGAAGATGCAGGATGTGCTTCAGAAGATTCCCACACTAAAACTGATCCTGTCTAGTGCAGCTCTGGATATAGACCTGTTTCGTCAGTACTTTGGCTCCTGCCCTGTTCTTCACCGTAAGTCCTACAAACCTCAGTGTTCATTTAAACCAGAGGTAATACCAGCTGTCAATTCTTCAGCGCTGTGCTTGCTTCATTAGTTGGCCTTGTTTGTATTCAGTACTGCAGTATCTGGAATGATGATGCCAAGTACAGGTTAAAAAAAAAGACTCATACCATCATACCCATACCATTGTATCGGTCAAAATGTACTGTATCTCATAATTATCATAGTTTCTTATAAGAACTGGTTGTTCTTATACCCATCTAATATAGAATACTAGGTCATACTACTAATGTCTCATAATCATGTAAAACTAGTTTTGGACTTATAGTATCTCATAATTATGACTTAGGTTTTCACAATTATGAGAATTCAGAATTATAACAAGCTTGCTCGTTATGACAGAAGTTACTTTTGTTTCTTTTGTTTTCCAAGTAGTGGGAACAAGGACCCATGATCTGTGCGAGTCACAGATTGCAGTGGAAGTAATAGATTACAGATTGCAGATTACTTTAGGGAAATCTGTTTGCTTCTCCAAGGTTTGAGAATTATCTATATGTTGAAAAGGCATGTTTTAATTTCATCTAATATAAATTAACGTTTTTTTTAAAATATTTTTTTGTAGTTAAAGGACGACAGTTCGAGGTGAAGGAGCTCTTTCTAGAGGATATTCTGAGGCTGACGGGCTTCACCAACAAGGACATCAGGAAATACAAGGAAGAGACTCAAAGAAGTATGACTCTTCTCTATTTTTTTTACAAAGCCTTTGATTTGGGATTATTAAAATTTCCTTTGTGTGTCATATTTTCTGGTTCTCAGAGGAAAGAAAACAGAAATGTTTGACAGAGTGGTGCGAGGCAGTAGAGAGTTGTGTTGGGGAGAAACAGAGGACCTGTGCTCCAGTTTTGCTCCCTGACAGTGGCTGTGGGAAGAGCGCCTTGCACACACCACGCCCTCTGTTGCACCTAGAGGTGAGATCACACCAGCTATGATGCAGAGTTCTCAGACTACAGATATCTTCAGATATTATTTTTGTATTTTTTCACACCAGATAATGGTTGACATGGGTGTCTAATGTGTTGGGATGCAGTAGTTCTGGAGCCCTTTACTGACATATTCAGACTTATGTCTGAATATGTCATTTTGACCTCCACGTGTGAAGTTTTCTAACTGTATCTTGGAGTGTTGTAATGCTGTTGCATGGACAAAATCTGAAGAGACAGACAGATGTTCTGTCCCAGCAGTTTTGAAATGTGTTGCAAGTAATAAATGAAAAATATTCAAGAAAAATTACAATAAATCTAAACCGGCAATTTTAACATTTGGTATGTTGTTGTTTTCAGGTTCAGTGATTTATAAATCATTGTTATTTCTTGCACTTGTTTTGGATATGGGGTTGCATGTGTACACAGCTGTAATGTGAGCATAATCTCATTTTATATTCATTGCAAGCACTTTACTAAAATGAAAAAAAAACATTTTAATCAGGTTGGGAGTGTCCTCATACTGAACTTTAGGCTTTTAATCATTGATGTACAGTTGCTTCAGAAATTGATACTTTACTATATATAGTATCAACTTTTTTTTTTAAACGGCTACAGTTTGCACTTATTCGTTTACACTCAATAATCACAGTAAAAATGTTTTTATTTCAAATCTTTTGGAATTTAAAAAAATTACATTTTAACTTCCTCCTTAAGTTTGCTTTGCAGCCTGGTGTGATTGTGGTCTCTGTGGGAGTCTCCAGGATCCGTTCTGCTGCTAAATAAAAGGAGCGGCTGAATAACAGATGTGCAATAGCAGCTGTGCCAGTCATCTCCACCTACTCTGAACTACCGAGCTAAAACCCCATTGTTTTCCCAACATTTCCCAATCAATATTTTATTTTACTTTCTGTAATTTTTAACTTTAATTGTTTTAATATTTAGTTTGCACCAGAAGTTCATGTCACATTTGATCCTCTGTGTAATCAAAGAAAACATCTATCCTGCTACTCTTATCTGATTTTTACTGTGCTACAAACTCCGGAAAGTACATTTAAAAAGAGCAAAGAAAACAAAATGAATGTATACAAAATAAAATTTTAATGTTCCCCTAAAAGTAAATACTGCTCAGAGAGTGTGCTCTGAGTGCTTTTTGTTGATTGATTCATTTATTGATGACAAGAATCACTGAAATGAATGGCCAAAAAGAAAGCTTGATACTGCAGTGAGTGTAGTTGAAATCTTATAATTCTGAAAGCAGCCTGCAGTGACACCAGAATATAGAAATCTATAATATAATCAGAGTATGGTGTATGCTTGGGGATTGTAGAGATGAAGAGGATAAAGCAATGAGTTTTTGATCAGATGGGTCTTTTGGAGGTTAAATTGCTTTAGTGGTTTATGACTGGATTTCTGGCAACATGTAAACAGGAACTACTACCATCAAATATCTGTCAGCTGTACCCTGTAAATCTGAGTGGTATGAAACCTTACTGTTCATGCACTGGTTAATGTTCCAGAACGAGAGTGGCACTGAACAGCTGGAGCCGTGGCTGATGAAGGAGATGGACTCATGCATTTCTAGCATTTTCCTAAATGAGGACCAGGATGCTTTTATTCAGCTCTTCAATCTGATCCTCAATGAAGGTGTTAATGGTACGAATCTGATGGGGTGTCTTTGCTTTGTGTGTATGTAATAATATATAATTATGCACAGTTAAGTCGATAAGAGTTTTATTTATTTGAAAATAATATTTCAGTGTCAAAATAATATTTTAGTTCAGTTTTATTTGGACTCTTGCTGCTTCCTCATGTGTCTTTTTGTATGTAGTGGACTACATGCATAGTGAAACAGGGGCCACACCACTGATGGTAGCAGCAGGTCGGGGATTCATTGCACAGATGGAGCAGCTCCTCAAGATGGGTGCCGACTTTAACATGAAGGCATCCAGTGGGTGGTAAGACAACTTATAATGCAAAGAGATGATTCTATGATTGCAGCCCTTTCGTGTTAGTTTTGCTTTCATTGTCCATAGAAATGGAGAAGGCATATAATCTTATAGGTGTTTAAAAATTTACAATTTAAGCATAACATAAAGTTTTATTTTTTTAACTTGTTCAAGAATGAAGTTACATAAACTGCAGAATTTCTTTCACTTGTTTTCATTTCATGTGTTTTCAGGACTGCCTTAGACTTTGCTGAACACTTCCAGCAGACTGATGCTGTGGATTTATTGAAATCATCCATGTGAGTCTGTGTGCAGTTCATGTGCTTTGGAAAGTTTTCAGACATGTTTTGTGTTACAGTTGTCATTTTAAATAACTGTTTTCCCTTTAACAGTCAGCATCTGTGGTCATGACAAAGTTTAAATCCAAGATAAAGTAATTTATCAATAAATGATAAACTGAAGTGCCTCGAGCAGAGTAAATATGACCACTGGTTATAGTGAAAAGTACTGGTTTTACTTGCCTGATGTCTTTTTTTTCTAGAGATCTGTCTTGTTTTTTGAACTTTCCAAGTGTTTAGAGTCCAAGTGTGGGGAAATTCCAAGTGTCAGTTTTTGATTTTTAGTAAATAGAAAAAAATTGAACCTGTCTTAGTTATTCAGCTGTCAACTTTATTCATTTAAAATTAAATTTACAACACTGTTAAGTGTGCAGAAAGTTGATTTTGAGTACTTTGTGAACCAGCTGAATATTCCTGTTACTGTGCAGTCCGTTGGGACAGGTGAGCATGGACGAGTCGCCTCTGGTGCGGTGTGCCACTGTTGAGTTAAGCGCAGAAGACCAAGAGCTGCTCACACTGTACCATCACAGCTTTGATGATCAGCGGGTAGACCTGGATCTCATTATGAATCTGCTGCACCACATCTGCTCCACGTCTGGTGATGGTAAGTATCAAGATGGCAAATGTTTTGAGCCACCTGTCATTTAAAACATTGGCTTCTCTGCACCTGATGATTTGCAGAGGAATGTATTTTGTTGTTGTTTGCTTGTTTGTTTGTTTGCTTGTTAAGCCACTTTACACTGAACTGTGAATCATTCAAGCATAAAAATAGGCACGTAACTCAAGGGATGAACTATTTTTGTGTGTACTCAGAGCATGCATCTTATCTTTAGAGACATTAACTAGGAGCCTGCTGCAAAAAAACATGTTAGCTATTAGCCAAAAACCTGCATGGTATGCAGTGTGTCTTTAAAGAGAAACCTGGGCAAGTGGAGGACAAAAGGAATGGCCTGCCTAAAACTGTCTACAGCAGATGAATAATATTTGCTGGATTTCTTCCTATTTCTTAAAGATATGACTCTCAAAGACCTGACACGGGTACTATGAACCTGTGATTCTTAGTACAGTATTGATCTTTTCTAATCCATACTGCCCTTGCTTATTTCAGTATATTTAATATATGTCACCAGCTCTGCAAGAATGTGAGCCATTTTTTGGTCTTCAGGTGCTGTCCTCATTTTTCTTCCTGGATATGATGAGATCGTGGAACTCAGGGACCGCATCCTTCAAGATGATAAGAGGTTTGCTGCCTACCGTGAGAGGTCAGATTGTTTCCAAAAATATGAGACTCAGTTTAAAATGTCAATAAGAAAAGAATCCAGTAATTTTGATATTATCTTAAAGTTTGCATTAACTGTTATTAGTACAAAGACTCGCAGCACAGTGTATTCGCTCTGATAGAGGGGTTTTGTTTCTTAGGTACCAGGTGTTTACTCTTCATTCAGACATGCAGACTCAGGATCAGAAAAAAGCCATGAAGACCTCTTCACCTGGTGTCAGGAAGATAGTGAGTCACTGGTGTCATGTGTGTATGTATACATACTGCTCAAAAAATAAAGGAACACTTAGAAAACATCACATCTCAAAAGGTAAAAATATCAGATGCATGACGTGGACTGTGTAATGTGTTAGTACTGAAGGGATGCGGCATCGTTTGATAGAAATGAAATGATCAAAGTGGAAAAAAATGTTGCAGCAGGTTAGCCCATTTAACTAAATTTCATTGCAGCAACTGAAAATAGTACACCAGTAGTTTGGGGCATTACTGAGCTCCAGGTCAGTCCTGGCAGCATCAGATGGACCAAAACTTAATGTCACAGCAAACCTTCAGGCAATGGCACGTATTGATGTGCCCTCCTGGAGGAGTTGGCCTGACTTTGCAGCCTCTGCAGGGTCCAGGTATTGCCTCATGTTTCCTAGCCAAATGCTAAACTAGTGAAAAAAAATGTTAGAAAAGACGAGGAGTGGGAAATGTGAGCGGCCTCTAAGTGTAAAACCATTCCTGTTTTGGGGGTTGTCTTATTGTTGCCGCTTTAGTGCAGCTGTTGTTAATTTCATGAACACCAATTCAGCTGACACTGAAATTTATCATGTTTGTCAAAACAGGTTTCTCTTGTAAATGAGACAGTGAGTCTCAAAGGAACGACCCGCACGAATGAAGGTTAAAATAAATAAATCAATGACAACCTCCTCTGCTGCTGACCACATCAATATCCCACATGTTTAACTGGCCTGATGCTGAACTCTGATTAAAAAGTGTTCCTTTAATTTTTTTAGTTGTGTGTGTGTGTGTGTATATTTTTTAGTATGTATTGTGTATTGCATTCATGCAATGCAACAGTAAATTTGAAGCAAATGTACCCACTGTGAAACTAGATTATAACTGGTCACTTTTCCCTTTCAGATTCTTTCTACTAACATAGCTGAGACGAGCATCACCATCAATGATGTCGTCTTTGTCATTGATTCTGGAAAGGTCAAAGAGGTGCGGCCGCTGTTCAGGAGTTACATTTAAATTATCATGCATTCAATTCCACAGTGGTGTTAGTAATTAACTATTTATTTTCCCCTTGTAGAAGTCATTTGATGCCTTCAGCCATGTATCCATGTTAAAGACTGTGTGGATCTCAAAGGCCAGTGCTCTGCAAAGGAAAGGAAGGTAACTGTACCAGTGCTCGTATTTTTATTTTAAATCTTCAACACAGATGCTAAAATTTACATATCACCTCGTGGTTTTACTCTTGTGACCAAACATTAAAAGCCTGCCTTGCATATGTCTACAGAGCTGGACGCTGCAGGCCAGGGATTTGCTTCCATCTCTTTAGTCGACTCAGGTTCAACAATATGCTGGAATTCCAGGTTCCACAGCTGCTCCGGATGCCTCTACAGGTAGACACATACATGATCATGTTTAACTCTTTCGGTTTCTTTATAAACACTGAATTTAAAGTCTTAAGAGTATAACAATCCATATATTGTTTGATGTTAAATTGACTGCAGGTTTTAGATGTGTCCCTGCTTCAACACACCTGAGTCAAATATAGAAGTAACATCGCCTTTTGTGACTTAACTCTGTGTTATGATGGCTATATGCTACAAATCTGACTATGACTTACTGTAAGAGTAGTTATAAAAAGTAGGACACTTTGTTTGCCTCTGATCATGCACGGGTCACATAGGGGCAGTTTACCATTATTACAGCAGGTTGCTTATCCACATAATTCTGATCACTGTCTCATGTTGTGTGTGTGTGTGTGTGTGTGTGTGTGTGTGTAAGGAACTATGCCTGCAAACCAAACTGCTGGCTCCCTCCTCTTGTCCAGTTGCTGAATTCCTGGCCAAAGCTCCCCAACCACCTCCTGCACATGCAGTCCGGAACGCTATGCAGATGCTGAAGGTAATATATATAAATACAAATAAATAAAACAATGTAGCAATAAGTCTCTGTCTGCAAATAGACTCTCACCACTTTTGTCTTTAGAAAATCGATGCTATGGACCAGTATGAAGGCCTGACTGATCTGGGCTACCACTTGGCTGATCTACCTGTGGAGCCCCATCTGGGAAAGATGGTGCTGTGCGCTGTTGTGCTTAAATGTCTGGACCCCATTCTAACCATTGCCTGTACGCTGGCTTATCGTGACCCCTTTGTCCTTCCCACCCAAAGCTCTCAGAAAAGAGCTGCTCTGAATTGCCGCAAACGCTTTACTTCCAACACCTTTAGCGATCACATGGCCCTGCTTAGAGCTTTCCAGGTAGGCAGGAACACATCTAAGAAGAGTGCTCGATTTCAACAAAGCTGTAATGATGTGATCCCAGTTTGAGTACTGGAACTCCTAAGTGGTCACAATAAATTTTAATACACTTACTGGCTCACCATTATTATGACTCATCAATTTTCTCCTGTATCAGTTTAAAAAAGAAGTCCTCTATAGTTTATTTGTGGTCAGTGATTTAAAAAAATATGATTCATTCATTGGGATGATCTAAAAAATTTATTTTTATACAGATTGGAGGTCAGAGTGCCTTGCACAAGCAAAAGCCTTTTTAAAGACATCTCTCTGTCATCTTTTGTCCTCTGTGGTGCCAGGCATGGCAGAAAGCTCACAGTGAAGGTTGGGAGAGATCCTTCTGCGAGAAAAACTTCCTGTCCCAAGCTACCATGGACATGATACTTGGCATGAGGACACAGCTGCTCGGACAACTCCGTGCAATTGGTCAGTTCTCCTTTTATCTCTTTTATATTCCATTGTTACCCCCACCAAAGGTTAAATATACCAACCCAAAACCTTCTTTTGGCATAGCTGCTGGTATTATTGCAAATGTACTGAATGACTTGTTACTTCTAGTGTGCCGTTTTAAATTCTGTTTTTGCTTTGTTGCTTTTTAAAATGATTTTGTTATAACTTATATTATTACTTAATATTTTTTATTTAAACGTATCCTCGTTCACTTTTACCTACCTGTGAGTGTACTGCGAAAGATTTGGGTGGGTCCTTTGGGTTGCTCTCTGGATGCTCTGAAGAGCAGAGCTGCAGATATTTTTTGTCCCCAGCAGCAATGAGTAAGGGAATTTTCAGTGTTTCAGGGATTTAATCCTTTACACTCCCATCAGTCCATTTTGGTTTGGCATCGCCGTGTTGTGTGTAATTTAATTGTTATCCTTTTTTTTTTTTTAATGTCTTCTAATTTACTTCCTAACAGCACACTGTTAGCTGATTTTCTCCAGTGAGTTTTTCTTACTTCATTGCAGTCTGTTCTTCTGTCTTATGTGACTTGAAGATATACCTCTACAACTCCTGCAGGGGTGACTCTGGTGTGTCGGTGCCAGATGAATCGATTTTTTGTCCCTCCCTTTTTCTTTTTTTAGAAATTGCTTTTGGAATTATTTCAAATGTAATGGACACAAAGATGAGAGGAGAAAAAAAGGAAATTGGAAATAGAGACATAGAGGGAAGGCTTAAAAATAAACGGAGATAGAAGTAGAGGAGAAG
>VUQJ01027648.1:27094-39368 GCA_015108635.1 Andinoacara biseriatus | reverse complement strand
GGAGAAGGAAAAAAAAAAAAAAAAAGAAAAAAATCAATGAATTGATTTAAAGCACCAGCACTTGCAGATTTATTTTATTTTAGACACAAAATATCAGTTCGCCTTAAAGTTCTATGAACACTGTAATTCACATCAAGTATTAAATGTATCTTTATGATCTTTATAGGGATAATTTCTCAGAAAGGAAGAAAATATTGTAATTTATTGACTATTGAATGGCACAATTTTACAGACATACACACCTACATATCTTGTATGTATTCTACGCCAGCTTTTATTTATAATGCATTGTTTCTTGGAGGTAAATGTTTGATTTGTGTTCAAATGCATGTTTTTAAAAGTTTTAGTTGCCAAGTATTTTGCTGATGGTTTATTCCTACTAAATCATAATATGCTAAAAAAAATCACACTGTATTATTTAAATATTAAGCCACCTAGAAGTATATATAATAACTAAATTAGCTATTTTTCCTAGATAGGTAAAAGTCTACAAAGTATCCATTTAACTCTGATCGTTGTAATTTAACAATTTTAAGTCTCACATTTTTTAGGTCATTTTCAGACGGTTAGCCTGAAATTTGACAACTTTTTCTAAGGTGACCCAAAATACAAAAATGTAAAAAAAATGTTTTATTTGTTTCCAATACTCTTGTACAGGTGGTACAAGTGTTTGTGCACTGAGACTATTCTGGGTCAGATTTGACCTGCGTATATTTTAGATCCACTAGTGCGGGTCAGATGGTGGTTTTAGGGAATCTTGAACCTGTCAAATTGAACATGTCTGTGTGTATTCTTTATGAGACAGTGTTGACTGAGTTCACAGGCAGAGAGATTCACCTGCTCGTCTTTGAAACAATGAAAAAATAAATCGTAAAAAATAAATTTGTTGCTTTGACACAGGATGTGACACAAACACACACAGATGCTTGCAATAAGAATTGTTTATGTCTAGTGTGTCGAGTAATATTGAATTAATGCTCATAATTATTGAAAGTAGTTATGAGGATTTTTTTTATTTAGCAGTGAGGACTGGTTACAAATGGTTACATTAATTAAGGATTAAGCATCCATTTACTGATGTCAGGCTTTTTAAACAGTCTAAATTAATCTGTAGTTCAAAATTCAGCATAGACACTTTTTGTGTGAGGGAATTCTTGGTCTGGCTTAAAACTGAATATGAGTGATATGTAAGGAATTTTGTTCCCTCAGTGAAAAAAATTGTCTTTTTTTGTTCCTCAGGTTTTGTGCGGGCCCGTGGGGGCTGTGACATCCGTGATGTGAATCTGAACTCGGAGAACTGGGCTGTGGTGAAGGCAGCCCTGGTAGCTGGCATGTACCCAAACATGGTCAATTTCAACCCGGAGTCCTCCCAGCTTTCCACTAACAGGGAAAAGAAGGTTCACTTTCACCCCACATCTGTCCTAAGCCAGTTTCAGTTAAAGGAGGTAGGCAACACACACACACACACACACACACAGGTTTTTAAACATTTTGACAGTGACACACGATTTTCCACCACAGTGGATTTTATATGACAAAGTGAAGATGTCATTGAAGTGCAAATTTTAGCTTTAATTCAAGGTCTTTACCACAGTATTGCATTAACTGTTGAGGAATTATTGCCATTTTTATACATAGTCCTCCATTTTCAGAGACTCAAAATGAGTTGGAAAAATTAGCAAAATTGTAAATATTACTATAGTTTCTAGTGCTTGGATGAAAACAGTTTACAGTCAGTGACTGCATGAAGTTTAGAACTCTCTGACATGACTAAATGCTGCTTTTCCCCCTTGAAATGCTCTACCAGGCATTTATTGTAGTAGCCTTCAGGTGTTGCTTGTTTATGGGTCACTCTGCCTTCAATTTTATCTTCAGTAACTGAAAAGCACCTCTACTGGGCTGAGACTGCTCCTCCTGGATGGTCATGCAACTCCTGAATCTGTATCTGCTTTTGGTGTCAGTATCTCAGTAACCGTGCTACACGTTGGCTTCAAACCTAGAGGATAGATCCTTATTAAAGAGTACAACTGCAGAGCACAAGAACCATAACCCCACCTCCTATTATACTGCACTTATTGCCCTTTGTTTACTTTTTGAAATAAATCACTGTTAATCTTTCCATCGTTCACTTGTCTCATCCCTGTATTTCTTATGTCAGACATCTTTATCAATATTGAATGAAATAAACAATGTATAAAATATAGACAGTTCTTTGCAGCACCCATTGAAGAGCAATTATTCATTGTAAAAATCTATTTGTAAAGGTCAAGATTTAATCACTTACTTTCATTTACATGAATATACTTCTTGACAAGCCTTTGTTCTTTGGAACACTCTTGTTTATATCAATCAGTGCAAATGAGGATTTTAATTGTGGGCTTGTGTGTGTGTGTTTCTCCGGTTTAGAACAGCAAAACCAGAATGACCCAGGCCCCTCCCACCGATTGGCTGATCTATGATGAGATGAGCCGAGGCCATAGGATGGCCAGTGTCCGCTGTTGCTCCCTAGTGACCGCTATCACTATTGCCATATTTGGAGGTTGTGCCAGATTGCAAAGCTCCACTCCCTATGAACCTGCTGCACAGAAACATAATGGTGAGCAAGTCATAAAACCACATGGGTCATCTTTGTTGTTAATGTTGTTAAAGTTTTTTGCACAATATGTTGACATGGATGATATGAACCAAAGTACTGTGTGCCTCAGTACTCGGTGACTCTAAATTTATATAGTATTTTCACAGCTATATCACAGTAGTTTGCAGAATGGAGTCAACTGAGTTCAGTTTTTTACTCCTCTCTAGCCACATACGTAAAAAGCAATTAGAATTAGAGAGTGTGAGCCAGGCCTTCTCTCCAACATCAGTGTCTGACCTCACAGATGTGCTTCTGGAAGAATAGTCAGAAATTCCTATAAACACTCCTAAACCTGTGGAAAGCCTTCCTACAAGAGTTAAAGCAGTTGTAGCCTCCGACAACCTATGAATCAAGAATTGGATGTCACTCAAGTTCATATGCATGTGAAGACAGATGAGCAAATACTTTTGACACTCAACTGGTTGTACAGGTGGCATCCTATCACTGTACCATGCTGGAATTCACTGAGCTCCTGAGAGTGACCTGTTCTTTCACAAATGTTTGTGGAAGTAGTCTTCATGGCCATGGAAGTGATTGGAACATCTGAATTCAATGATTTGGGAGAGTGAATACTTTTGGTAATATCTTTTAAACTCCATGTTTTATAAGCCCAGATTAGTCAATGTGTCAGTTTTCTTTCTTTTAGAACGTCCTCTGGATGACAGTGACAGTGAGACAGACGATCTCTCTGAGATGAAGATAGATGAGTGGCTCGTCTTTCAGTTGGACAGAGAGGTGGGAACAAAGGAAACATTGCTCTCAACACCAAACCTTTACCTTTTTAGAATGCTTTTAAATCCTTATATGACTTTTCCTCATATGAAAACATCTTGAGTCGTGTTCTACATGTGGTTCCCAGGTTTTGTGACTCAGTGTTGATCAAAGGGTTCTCATTGATCCGTCGATTCTTACCCTGGATGGCATTACCTTGGCCTCCAGAAGCTCTGTGAAGCATCTTGGAGTCATTTTGACCAGGAATAAATAAATAAAATAGAGAGGCACTAAAATCAACCATCATACAATAAAAAATAAACAAATGAGATCAATGTCCCACACTGGGACAAAGGCCAAAGATGTATTTTAAGAGTTTTAAAATGTGTCTTTCAGTGTGCACATTAAACAAATATGTTTCTTTCATCTGTGTAATATTACTAAAATTAGAAACATCCTGTGTCAGAGTGATGCTGAAAAGCTCGTTCATGTATTTATTACTGCTAGCCTGGACTTTTGTAATTCATTATTATCAGGTTGTCCTAAAAACCGCATCAAGAGCACAGCCGTCCCTCATAGATTTTTAAAAGAAATATTACTAACTGTGTTTCGCTGAGTTTTCCCGATATTGCGAGATTTTGCGGTATGTAGGTATTTCTGTAACAGCCCATAACTATGTTCATCACTCGCCTACGCCTTTAGCGAAAATGGAAGTTATGGCCGAGGGCAAAGATGCTGCACCACCTTCATTATATCTTTAAAGAAAGGTCATTCTCTTTCTCTTGACAATACTGTTGACTTAGTTACAAATATATTGTAGTATAATATTATAAAATAAGCTCAAGTTATTCATGTCCAGTTTTTTTTTACAAATCAATACCTGTTATCATACCTGCTCCTACATGATTATATACAAAATACATGATTTACTTAAAAGTAAGTAGTGCCCAGACAGTGAGCTGCTTTGGTGGAGGTTTGCACTCTCGAAGTGCTTCTTGTTTTTGCTGTATGTTGTTTTTTGTTTGTTCTCTGGTGCTCTTGGGCTTTTGTTGTATCATTGTTTTGTCATAAGCTATTACATGCAGTTTGGTCTAAAGTTGTATCTCGTCATCAGGCTGCAGGATTGCTGTCTGAACTGAGGCAGAAGTGGCAAAACTTGTTCATCAAGAGGATCCGTTGTCCTTCGAAGCCCTGGTCCCAGCAGGATGAGGCTATCATTCAGACTCTGGTTTCTGTATGGCCTATTCTTCTGTCTTTTGCTATGTTTTACTTATTTGGATATATTGCCTTTTTAAAGTGACTGCAATTTTTAACTAACTTTCCTCAGGTGCTTGGAGCAGAAGAGCAGGCAGCAGGCCTGCAGCAGCCCACAGGGATTGGTCAGCGGCCTAAACCCATGTCTTCAGAGGAGGGACCAAGGGCCTCTGTGAAGAACCCCAAGAGTAGCCCCAAGCGGACCACCAACACCACCAATGACAGGTATAAAGTAATCTTGAGTCTGAGGCAAGGAGTGAGCACTCCATATCAGACTTTCCATTTTTTTAGTATCATAATATTTATTGCTATTCCCCCAACCCAATGCTTCAACAGCAGAATTTTTACACCGTTTGTTTGATCCCCCTTTTTTTTCCCAACCAGCTTTACCCTCAGTTTCCTCCTTTGTATAACACAGGAAGGACAGAAACAGCAAATGGGTAACTGAAAAGAGAAAAAAGGAATTAATGCATATGAATCGGTGATGACACAATGGATCCAAATGTGTGTTCGTTTCGAATACGGTGTAGTGTCACAAAGTGTTTTGAAACAAATTAACCAAATTTACTGAAATAAATTAATTAATTGTAAACTTAGTCATTCAAATGAAGACAAATTAACCTGAATGTGGTTATGATCCAGGAGGGTGTGAAACATTAAACTTGTACGTCTGATTTGTTTGAGTGTAGACTAGGTAAAGTAAAATAAAATTATTATTGTGTAAGTAATATATTACCATTTGCTATATCAATTTTCCTTTCAAATTTGTACTATGTTTAATGATCTGATGTGCAAGTCTTGCACTCACATGTTCTTCTCTGTTATGTTGATGGAGACGTTGCAATTGTGTGCAGTCAAGTCAGAATCACAGTTTCTGACTGAGATCAGTTGATTTTGTGCATCAGAAAGCAGTTAAAAGGAAGCTGATGAGGATTAGGTTACTGCTTCTGAACCAAAGTATGCCAAGGAAATATTCCACACACCATTACAGCAGCAGCCTGTGCAGGATAGATTTGTGCTTTCATGCTGCTTATTTGCATAATAAGCATTGTGATCTTACCATATTACCTGATCTGATGAGTCTTGATTTCTGCCATAATGGCAACATTTTTCCAATCTTCTGTTGTGGAATTTTGTTGAGCCCGTGTGAATTGTACTATTGTAATTGTAGTGTGCACTTTCTAATGAATGGTTATTTGATTTACTTTTGCCTTCCTGTCAGCTTGTAGCAGTCGGGTCATTCTCCTTCAACCTCATTCTGATGCTGGGTTTGAATGGTTGTCTGGACCATTGACCATTGCTAAATGCACTGAGTTAGGTTCATATGATAGGCTGTTTTAGATACTAAGTAATATGGTAAATGGATCAGTCCTTATATGGCACCTCGCCTTGGGATTCAGTATTTTGCTCCAGGATACTTTAACACATGGACTGGAGGAAGTGGGGATCGATTGAACCTTCCGATTGGTGGATGACCCCACTCTTCTTTTTTCCAGATCTTGTCTGACGACAGCCTTAGACAAACTTCAAATTCAAGCCCACAGACAAGATGAGCCCTCCCGGCCCATAAATGAGCTGCCTGATGATAATCACTCTTCCAGTAGTTCTTCCTGCTCTGTGACTTCGGACTGTCAGTCTGACGCTCTCTGTCATTCCTCCTCAAGAAAGGTGTCCACTGTCAAACATCAGCACTCACACAGGATTAAACAGATATTTAATAAAGTGGCTGGTTGGTTTTATTGGTTTGTTAATTTAACCTTGCTGCTTTTCTCTCCTTTTTGTCAGCAGGTTGTAAAGCCTGGGTGCCCCCAGCTGGCTTGTACATCAGTCCGATACTTTGTTATGAAAAGCAACAACATCAGGAACTTGGAAATTTCTCAGCAGAAAGGCATCTGGGCTACTACACCAGGCAATGAGACCAAACTAACCAAGGCCTTCCTGGAGAATAATCTTGTCATCCTTATCTTCTCTGTTCAGGGCTCTGGACACTTCCAGGTGACACTCAAATGGAAATATCTGTATCATGTCATATACAGTTTGATCATATGTGGCAGGATCACGACACAGACTGTGCACTACTAATAAGTCTATTTTAAAAGATCAAATGTGTTTTTCTTTTTCAAAGGGCTATGCTTACATGACATCTGTCGTCAGTCAGGAGGAGAGCTGTCAGGACTGGGGTCTCATGGGACTAGGAGGGGGTTTTAGTGTAGAATGGATACACAAAGAAGATCTTCCCTTCCAGTGCACCCAGCACATCCTCAACCCATGGAATGACAACAAGAAGGTCCAGATCAGCAGGGACGGACAGGTAGATGACCTGGTCTACCGCCTGAGCCACAACCACCCCGTTGTAGATTAGATTAGGTTAAACATCGTTATTCCTTTTGGGAGGGGTCCGTCAGGGAAATTAAAGTTCCAGTAGCACTTTTACATTATAGGCACACAAGCAGAAATATAGGTTTGTAGTGGCATACTGCTCATGTTCACAATAGAACACAGAAAACATTTCAAATGTTTAAACTGAGAAAACATGTTATTTTAAGAAAATAAATGCCACTTTGATGAAATGTGTTCTGTCTCCCCTGAAAAAAGGCATCATCTGGATGGGAGCAAATGTTGCTTTAAAACCCGTGTCTACCTTTTCAGATTTCCAAGCTGCCAATTCCAGGACACTAATGCACCCCCTGCTGTTAGAGATGCAGGCTTTTTAGTGCTGATGACAAGCAGGATAGTCCCTCTTGTCTTTAGCCTGAAGGACATGTTATCCATGTTTTCCAGTACAGTTTTCCACTGTTCTTCAGTCCGTGTTCAATGAGGTTTGGCTGCAGTGCTGCCCGAGGAAGATCACGGACATCCAATATTGATTTTTGGCTTTGTCCCTTGCACACAGAGATATTTCTAGAGTCTTTGAATCTTTTGATGATATTGTGTACCGTAGATGATGAGATCCTCAAAGTCTTCACAGTTTTAAATTGAGGAACATTAATCTGAAATTGTTCCACAATGTGTAGTTGCAGGTTTTTGCTGATTGGTGAACGTCTGCCCATCTTTAATTCAAAATTCTGCCTCTCTACCTGCAGTCATGTCACTGACCTGTTGCTTGTTAACCTAATTATGGTTACAACATGTCCCTCCAGCGGTTTCTTTTTATGCTAATTTAAAATATGTTACATTTGACCTCTGACCTCACTTTTACATTTTACATCTACCTTTCTTTCAAGTTGACCCCCCCCCCCCAAAAAAACCCATTTTGTTTTACTTTCATCAATATCTTTAAAGATATTATCACGAGAGAGAATGAGCAGCCTAGTTTTTTAGAAATATACTGTAGTATAATATAACTTCCTTATGTTTACAAATCAGTACCTATTATCCATTATCTACTCCTACATAATGTTAGTGTCATCAAAGTAAACATCTGTCATCCTGCCCTCACAACAAACTTCTTAAAGTATATTTAAAAGGAGCAAAGACATGTTGTCCATGTAGTGCATCTCCTGTTGTAACACAACTTTTTTTTTTTTTTAGCATTTATAAAAATAATTCAGAAGCTGTTCCACTTGCACAATAATATATACAGAATAATATCTTTGGCTGATATTAGAATTTGTTTGAAATATGCAAGTGTGACAAATATTCAAAAAAACTAAGAAATCAGGAAAGGAGCGAATGTTGTTTGGCAGCATTGTAGCCAGTCAAAATGTATTTTAATAACACACAAATGATCAAAAATTTTGCAACACATATTGTTACACACTGGGACTAGAAGCTGATCCTTTATTATTAATTAGATGAATTATGCATAAATATATATTAATGTGATACATAGATTTGATTTTGTTTGAACTGTTCTCTCTCTTTTTCTTTTGTCTAATGTAGGAATTAGAGCCACTAGCTGGAAGCCAGCTGCTGTTATTGTGGGACAGAAATTCTGGGGCTCAAGTTCAATAAGAGGTACCAGTAAGAAACTTCTCTGCCGCACACTCCCCAAGTTTTGTTCTTATTCCTTCATATCTGAATGCATGCATTTGATATCAGATTGAAGCATGTGTTTTGTATCAATTTGAGCTTTTACTTATTACATGTTTTATTTCTGTTTTGCTTCAACAGTGCACTGTACTGCCAGTTATGGCTACATGGCTGGAACATGGAAGAAGGGCTGATCAATTTTGAAAGAGAAGTTCAATTTTTTTTTTCTTTGTCTTGTTAATATGCAAGTTCAGTTTCATATGTATTCAAAAGGGTACAGTGTTTTATTAAGTGTTTTAAGTTTGTTTGGAATAAAATATCTGTTGCTTTATAAGCAGGATTTTAAAAAAAAATAGAATGAAAGAAATGTTTGTATTACAAATATGTTGTTGTTACTGTTTTGATTTGAAAACTGTCCACACAGTTTGTTGTGATTGCTAAAATGATTGTCAGTTATTACGAAGTTTTTACAGACTTAAATGTTTACATTTTCTTCCATTTACAGCAGTGATTTACAACAGTGGTTCTCTTATTCTTTTCTCTTATGTTTGCCAAAAACTTTCTCTGCAGGGGTGTTTTATAAGGTTTCTTTCTGAATATTTATAATATTAAGAACTCTCCTAACAGTAGTTGGATGTCCCTTCAAGGATATGGAGGTCTGAAGGTGCTGTTGTCCCTCCTACTTCACAGCTGCTAATTTGCTTGCGAGCTAGTATTACTCCTCTGGTTTCTGCTGCAGCATTTTGTGGTCTCCTGATCCATCCATCCATCTAATTTATACTTTAATCTGTTCCATTGTTTTTCCATCATACACTATCTATAAAGCTTCATGGAGACTAAATTTAATTATTCTTCTCTACCAAGCAATTGTCAGTGTTTACTTGCTCAGTATTTTAGCCTATTATTCACCTTGTAACATCATTTTGATTGGAGAAGGAAAAGTAAATGTAACCCCCCCCCCAACTTCCCAAAACCTTGATTTGGAATGATGTTAACATGACCTGGTAGCCTAGTGATCACCCCGGCTGAAGTGTAACAGTGTTCACTTTGACTTTAAAATTGTGGAGTTATTACTGATTCAATTCCATGTTTTTTTGTTTGTTTTTTGTTGCGTTTTCCCAGGAGAAAATAAACTGCAGGGAAAAGAAATACTCTGGTTTTTATTCTGAAAGCTATAGTAACTATAGTAACAAATCCATTCTGCGATTAGGGGACTACTTTTACCTTTCATGTTTAATAAAGTTTACCGATGACAGGCAAAATAGCCCTGGAACAAAAAGCCTAGATGACTAATATCGATTGGTCATTAATTATATGGTTTCCATAATAAGAGTAGCTGTATAATGTTGTAGTAATTCAACTGGTTCTGCAGTATGTAACAAATAAGCACTGTTTGTAATCACCAGAAACAAAACGGGCTGACCCTTGTTGTGAGTATGAGTATGTTCTGTACTACAAGCGTTACCCACTACCGCGCCAGGAATTATTTGTACAACTTGATTGGCTCGTTCTCTCTCACCAGACATCATGCACGTCACACAATTGGACGGCAAATCCGGTTGTGGTGCGTGGTTGTGATTGGTCGTCTCCGATTGGCCAGCAGCTTGCAAGGGTTTGTAGCGCCGCATGGTGTCCGTCCCTGTGATTGGACGGGAAACCCGGTACTGTAGTACCGAGGTTACGCTGCCCTGTCATTGTCCGATATAAATACACCTCTACTCGGCCAGGAGAGGCTGCTGAGCTGGATATAAAAAACACTGGAACAACCTAACCTTCATCCCTGAAGTCGACCACATACAGGTGAGAATTTTTACGAATGTTCTGCAGCTACAGGCTTAAATACGAAGAAAACACAAGAGAAAGTCTCTGTGCATTGCTGTTAATCTCATTTTTAAATGAGCGGAATTAATCTTTTTTTTTTACTTTTAATAGATATATTAGTTAACGTAAGCATATTAAAACTGAATCAGACTTGACGAGTCAGAGTCTTTTACTACAGGTTTAAGGCAAAAACGTGTATGTTTTTGTAATGTTTTATAGGTTTTATGTAAAACATACGCTTGAGGTGGTCCGTCAGCTATTTTCTTCCGACTAGCAAACTGTCTGAAAACATGCTTGTGATCTATCAAAGTCTGTGCTCCGAATATGAATTTTAGCCACCTAGGAATTTTTCCTGCTTTCTATATTTTTTTTTATCACTTTTGTTAGTGCAAACAACATATTTTCAAGCATAACTGTCCCGTGAACTCTGTGATCGATTATCCTTTGGCCACCAGGAATGCACTGGTGAAATTTCAGGAAATCCCGCTGCCCTTTCACCCAATTTTCTTCTCCACTGTCTCTAACTGGTCCGCGTCTAGTTTAATGTAGCTGTCTGGGTATGTATTATTATGACCCGTATAAAAGCGCAAATATTTATATGCAGCTGTAGAAATGCTTTTTCCACTTTAAGTTAAGCTAGCCAAATTTGTTTCTGAAATCTGCTGCCTGTACCTTTTTGATGAGCTAATCTTAGCGACTGTGTGTTTAATCTGCATATGTAGCGACATTATATGTTAATATCTTATAGAAAAGTCAAGTAACGAAAGTGGTTAATGATAGTATCTGAACAGTTGTACCAAGTGTCTTTGCTGATCTCGTAGCTAACGTGTTTTCTAGCACCGTCGGTGTCCTTCAGCGCAGACCTGCAAACGAGAAATCGGCTAAAATAACATCCGTCAGATTGTTAGTAAACATAACCGCACATTAGTCCTTGTCTGGCGTTACTTAATGTCTGAATATTAATGCTGGAAAACTCCGGTATTATCGGTTCGGTAGCTTATCAGTAAATTCCAAGCAAACTGCCTCCTGAGATCTGTCAATGAAAGAAAGAAGTGTGTTTGTGTTATACTTTTGTATTAGTGGCTTGTAATGGTCGGTGTACAGTAACAGTTCTTTAAAATAAGCTATCTAGTTTGCTATAATTTAAAATGTACCCGGGCCTCCTTAATTACGCAGGTGTGCATAAGTGTTATTGTTATATTAGTATTGTTATATAAGTGTGTTTTCAACCTTACTCTAAGAACCAGTCGGCTAATGATTCATAATATGCTAATTTTTAACAAGCAGTTTTAACATTAGGTGTCGCGAGGTTTAGCCCAAGTATAAAATTGTTGGTATTGGGCTCAATGATAAAAAAATAATGTAAAGGTTTATTTTCTCTTTTCTACAAAAACAGTGGCATGCACGTTTTAAAACCGACTGGTTAAAATAAAATAAAAAAAATCCTAGTTTATATTAAAAAGAAACAACTTTTTTTTTTAGTCAGCTGCTGCAGTTACTGATAACGTGTCCAAATATGAGCAGGTCCACTGGGTCAGAGTGGTTTAATCATCAGTGAACAAAAGGCTGCATGTGGACTTTGACTTGTTTTTTGTTTTTGATTGTGTTGACTCTTTTGCAAGACATTCCACTACACACATAGACTCCAAACAAACTTGGAAAAAGCTGTAATTAACTGGTTTGTAGTGCTCACAGCCGTCTGCATGCCTTCATGGTTGAGTCCATGTGGTTACAGAACATTGGCAGGCACACAGATATTGACATGGATCCTTGCAGTCACCATCTGACTAAATTTGCATCACTCAGACCCACATGGACCCTTCTGTACTCGCAGATGTGGAAGCTGTAACAGCTGCGTATAGCTATTTAAAGTATATCATC
>VUQJ01027647.1:0-10083 GCA_015108635.1 Andinoacara biseriatus | reverse complement strand
TAACCTCACCCAGACAGACCTAGATCTCACACCCTCAGGGTCTACTAAGCCTTTAAATCCTCTGATATCCCCCCAATATCCCCAAATCATCTACACATACGCACACACACACTCACCCACCTTCCTACATCACTTTGAGGAACCTCTCAGGAAGCTCTCGGCTTTCACTTGCTTTCCTTTTCCCATTCTGCCACATCCATCCAATATATTATTGGTAGGTAAAGCAGCAATTGCAGCAGAGGTGGGATCTTTTCTTACTGCTCCCACACAGCAGTCTGAAAGGCCCCACAGGCATGTGATACTAAAGTGTGAATCAAGACTTATATCACTTATATCAAGGCCGTATCAACCTAAAATTCTTTACCTGATCTCTATTTCTGATATTCCACTTCACTCTCTGTCTCGTCTTTCTATCTTTATCTCTGCAGGGTCACTCTATATGACTACCAGGCTCTATGTTGGGTCTATTCAGAAAGTAGCGACAGTGGACGCACTCTATTGGATGTGAGCCCTGCAAACACTTCAGCCTCTTTGTTTGCAGTCCATGTTATGCAAAGCTGGGCTTACATGTTTTGTGCTATTCGTGTCTGACGTCTATTTCTTTCTTTAGCCCTACTTCGCTTTCTTCTCAGCTGTGAAGTGGATTCTGACTGAGCTTGTCATGTAAGACTTCTGTATATGTGAGATTGTCGCGTCTGTTTCTAATAACAAAAGCTTACCGAGTGTATGTGCTTTTTAGGACTTCAAAAATTGCCTCATTGGTCTTAAATTAAATGTGTGTTTGCGAGCATGAACTGCATGTTTGTTTACGAGTGTCTCCACATGTATGTTGACATGATCCTCGGTGATCATGAGCAGTAATGGCTACCTGATGTTTCCTGTGGTGCGAGTGTTCCTGTGATGCCACGTTGTGGTTTTGGAGTCTTCCTGGGTGGTCTGTTGTTGCCACAGTGCATCATGGGAGGATTGAGTTGTCAGTGCTAATTTTACGGTCTGTCATAGTAAAGACATTTTTTTCCCCCCTGTTCAACAGATATGAATTTGTAAGAATTTACACAGGACAAAACAAAGTATATATAGTCATTCTGAAAATTGAGTGCCCTATTAATTTTTTGTTACATAATGGTAATGTACTGTCTTCTAATAATAAAACATATTTTTTTCTGCAAAACTGCAAAAGGTTAGGATTAAATTCAAACTGAAATTTAACCCCTTCTTCCATGAATTATGAGAACTTCACTAATTATGTTTTCCTGACTCTTTTTATTCCTCTTTAGGCATGAAAAAAACAACAACAATGCAATTGAAATTTTGTTTATGACCCTATTTTTCACGGAGTTACAAACATGTCCACTCAGGTGGACACCATTCGTTTGACTTTTGAACCAGAGAAATATGTATTTAACAAACCAATAATGGAAAATCCTCAGATCGACAGTCACTGCTGCTAGCATTGACTAATTCTGATCCTGTTAATTATATTCTAATAACAGATAAAAAATAACAAAAACAACTTCCCGTGACTGGCCAACAGGTAGCAGTGGATGAGATGATCCACAAGCATCCACTGTGTTGGCTGATATGCAACTATAACAACAAAACATGCATATACAAGAGCTTTTGAATAGCTGTCCACTGTAGTGACCACTATGCATTTACTATTTATTTACTTTCACATACACATAACTTGTAAACATACACAATTTAATCTTCTCTACTTTGGTCTAAACTCATGCAGAAACAAAGTTTAGTATGCAGTGGATATTATATAAGCATATGTTGGAGTGGATGATTAAGGCTGCTGATGTCTCCCTATTTAGATTCCTGGTTGAGTTCAACTTGTACAGCTGGTGGTCCTCTGACCTCACCGCAAAAGGTAAGAACGAACTCTTTGGGGATGAGCTTGATGTCTCCATCTGAACAGCACTCGCACAAACATCTGCACTCTACTGCTGTCTTAGCACCATTATAACAATGTTTTTTTATGTACAAACTACAATGTTTGTAAAGCTTTTTATTTATTTTATTTTAAAATGTATTTATTAACAGTTTGTTGAAAAAACACACATTGATCATATATATCATATAAAATGATGTGTCCTTAAATAATACAGGATATCAGTAATTATGATCATCACTTCTAGAAAAAAAATATTTGTTGATTAGTTGACTTAATGTTGTGTAATTAACACACTAAATTTTAAACTGTTACAGTTTTTTTTTTTTAAACCAGGATTGTCAGTTAAGTAATGACTGCCACATGGAAGTCTACTTTTGTTATTTGTTTTTAATTTTGAAGGTTAAAATAGGTAAAATTTGATAATTAAATAGTTTTAATTGTTACAGACAACATGTACTGAAGCTTAGACCTGAATTAAACCACTTCAGACTTTGTAAAATAACTACTTTCACCAGTTAACTTTTGTTCCATATCCGAAAAATTGTATATAGTAAATACATTTTCTATTTTGTTTTTTTCCTACAAATATGTTGTGTACTGATCTTTCCTCTCACAAAACAGACAAAGGAATAAAACACTGGACAAAAACAACATTAAGACATTTTGTCTGATTTTTAAATGAAAAACATTTTTTTTTGTAGCCTTTTGAAAGAACAAACGTTGCACGTACTGCTTTATACTTACGTGTGTGTTGACAGCGTACAGCACTGCATACAGAATAAATATCCAGTGTCCCTACCACTGGCCTCATGTCTTCATCTTCGCCATCTCCCCTCCATTTCCTTTTGGTCTGAGTCAGTGTGACCACTGGAAAAACAGAATAAAGAGGCGCAATCCAAAACCTAAAAGCAAAAAAAAAAAAAGAAGCAAAACAGACGATTACCTCAAGTGACCTCAGTGTTTCTGAGTTTGTGTATACATGTCTCTATACACAGAATTTTCTTTGTCTGCCCAGAGGGGTTATTTTATATGATCTTATGATCTGCAAGGACTTGTGTCATATTGGTAATGGTGGTAGGCAATAGCCACTTGGTAACATGAGAAAAGGGTGTCTCTCTTTTTCTCACCCAGTCTATCACGTTTTCTCTTTTTCTCTGGTTATATGTCATTCCTTTCTTTTTTTTTTCTTTCGTACTCGCTTCCATGAATGCACATTCTCATATGATTATTGCCAGGCTATGAATGCTGTGATTCCTCATGCTTTATGGAGTGTTGAATACTGTTTGCCTGTTTGAAACGAAAGCCTCACTAAGCAGCATCATATTGAAGCATTAATTCTTGCCAAAACTAATATGAAAATATTTAGTGTGTGAGACGGGGGGGAGAAAGAACCACAAAATGAAAGTCTATGAAATGCTTTCCTTGCACACTTTAATCCTGAATGAAGTGAAGCTGGGCATCGCTGCTCACCGAGTAGTCGAGACAATTTCACAGCTGGCTAGCCTCAGGTCTTAGCACTTTCTATATCTTTTTACAATAAAGACAGAGGCCTGTGACACACAGCTGAAACACCATAATTTAGCAGCCCGTAACCCAATCTACACAGCCTCTCAAGCTGAACTAATCCCAGGCGTTTATACATGTAGGCTGCGTTTCTCGCATCCATGCAGTTTATTTACAGTGCACACACACACACACACACACACACACACAGATACATGCACGCACACATGCTGTTTAATACTACACTCCTGATTCTCAATAATAAAACCCCATCATTCAAATTAAACACATAATCACCCACGTTTAGAAGTCTCTCTGTTGTAAAGATATGTAAAACGCTGTGATTCAGCTAGGCATTTAAACAGTTTCTTTGTGTTAAAAGTCTAAGTTTGGATTATACAGGTCCTTTTTAATGAGGGTTTAATGAAATTTTAAGCCGGCCATTGTGCAGGGTCATTTCAAACCTCTGGGTGGCAGGAAAGTTCAAGCAATGCCGTGAGAATGACTGGCCTAGATTTACATTGGAAATATTTCCAGCAGGACAAGAGACAGCTCTGGTCCAGAAATGCTGTTTTCTTTCAAACGTGAATATTTACATGGACGCGGTGTGTTTTACTGTGTGCTTGTGTAACTCTTTGCAATGGCTATTATTTGATTTTTCATCATTTTTCCACCAACTTTGGCTAAATGCCACTCATTCTTCCCTCCATCCCTCTCCTTTCTTCTTCCCACCTCTCAGCTCAGAGGATAGGTCGGACCATGCAGGTGCCATGTGACACAGAGTACCCAGCCTTTATCTCCGAGAGAACCATCAAAGAGAACACTGGCAACATTGACTGTGACGGCTGCATCAAGTATGGGACGCACAAACAGACACATAAACAGAAATTAGCTACAAGTGACATCAACAATAAGAGCTGTTGGTTATCAGCTGTCCACTGTGTACCATAAAACAACAATGAAAAATGAACGATCCTATTAATTCTCATCTTGGAGACATATTTTTGTCTTTATAATCCTAAATAATGAGGAACACATTTAAATCATTTGTTGTCTGTTGAAAACACTTTTATCCAGGGCAATCCATCAGAGACACAGATACAGACACACACACACACACACACACACACACACACACACACACGTAGCATTTTGAAATACGAGGCATTTAGAGATGAGGGAGAGAGGTGGAAAAAAAGCTTCCTTTAAAAATGGGAAAATGAGTGTGGTCCCCATTAACAATTTGGGCTTTTCTGTCAGGCAATTGTGGGGTGTTCTCTGGATCCCTGCAATGGGCCCTTCATTGCTCCCAGCTGTGGAACTGCCAAGGAGCTCAGAGCTCTTTGCATGTGTGAGTGTGCACATGTGTGCTTGTGTATGTGTGTTTTCCTTGTGTGTCCACTGGTCTTTGTCTTTGTCCAAGGTCAGCAGGGTAACCACCGCTTTGGACTACAGTGTAGTTGGAGATACCGCCAGCTCCCTACACACACATGCACAGATAGCATCACGTCAGACACCCAGACTCTCCCACGCATCGCAGAAGCATGCTTCATAGAAGAATGCCTTAATCTGCAATGATGACACCAAAACTGGGATTAGCAGGAAAAAGCTTTGTGCTCCTCAGCAACATGCAAATAAATCTTTTTTAAAACTCAATGAATTTGACAAAGTAAAACAGAGTTTTTATTTCAGTTATATGGAATTTTATAGCTCATAATTGTAATAGAGGATATTGCCGATAAACATCTGTTTCAAGTTACAGGCTGACTGAGGCCTTTCTCTTATATTTTCATTGGGACACGTGTGTATGCTTTATGCTCTGGGAAATATATCCTAAGCTCTTGCCTGTTAAACCTCTCTTTACTGTATTTTGACTCTTTGTGTGCATGCCTGTGTCAGTTTTTGTATGTGTGCACTACTCCCCGATTAGTGCGACGGAACATAAGAAACATCAAACTCTAGCGAAGGCTCTTGTGACTTAAGTGCTCCAATAAGATGATTTAACCTTTAATAATGCATCCGTAGCGTTTTTCGATGGTAACATGAGATTCAGGACAAAGAGCGCGTCTCCAACCAGAGAAGGTCTTCAATGGGACCATTAGTGACAATAATCCTGGTTGTATATCTTGCCAAGACAAATGGTTCTTTTCTTTCTCTCAACCATGAGGGAAGAGTCAAGTCACCAAGGAAAAAAAAAAAAAAAAGAGTGGTTGAAACTTCCAGCGAGCAGCAGCCTCAGCTGTGCATGTATTAAGGATGGATTAATCTGTTAAGGTTGCTCTGGTGTTTTCATTAAAGCCATGTACAAGGCAGGTTTTGTTTCTTAATACAGTATTAAAATGCATTTAAAATAGCTTGAAAAAAAAAATACACTAATTAACAACAATAAAAAATTATTTTATAAGATCAAGGCCTGAGTAATAGAACTGGCAATTTTTATGATTTTTATTATCATTATTATTAGTAGTATTGGACTTTTCTTTATAAATAATCTTCCTTTTCTACGTCAGTGCCAGTTTTATCGTACTGGATTTCACATCAGCTTAGAGACCTCCTACAAAAGTCCTGTCACATGTATGCACTGGAATCATATGTAAAAAAATCAAAAATAAATAAATACTGGAATCACAGCGCTTGTTTTTCCCCTAAGGTAATAGGAAACGTGGAAATAAAATGACAGCATTGGTCTAAAAACTCATCTATCTGATTGTTGAAATTTTGTTGGAGCAATTTCGACTCGAATTAGTAATAGTTAAATTGCACGCAGTAATTACTGGTCAAATTTTTCAACTGTGATGACAGATATTTCTGAAAACCATGCTGGACATGTATTTATGGTTATGCTATGCAGTTATTAAAACCTTTAGAAAAACATGCAGATTCTCCATTATCCAAACCTGTGCACAGAATGAGTTTTCCATGAAATGCACTAAACTATGTCCAGCTCTGAAACTATTGCAAAAGCATTACAAAATATATTGTAAATTGTAGAATTATCTTATCATACTGTAAGTAACCCCCAAAATGAGAGTCAGTAAAATAGACACTGTAACAAGGTATTGTTAAGCAGGGCCATTTTTCTTATCTCTTTCAGCTTTGGACTGTGTGATGTGTTTTGTCAAAACCTAAAAAGAAGACATCCTTTCACCGACTAGCCATTCCTGTCGCAACCTTCTCCTGCAATTCTCAGCTTTATAAATCGTCACCCTCTTAAAATGATGGCCTAAGCCATTTCTTTCAGGTTTTCCAGAAAAGATTTTTTTTTTTTTTAAATGAACCAAACATTGAGAATAATGATTTAGACAAAATAAAACTTTCGTCAAAAAATGACTTAGGCCATTATTTAAGGGTGACGATATCTAACTGTTTTTTTTTCTTTTCTCCCTTTTGTCTCCCATGTGAGTCTCCGAATCGCTTAAAGGGTTGTCTGTTATCTCTCCTCAGAGAAACATGTTGGATGTCCTTGCCTGTTTCTCCGCCAGCCAGAATTTAGAGGCCGCAGCACAATGAGGCAACATTAACAACAAATTGTCTGCTCTGCTATCTGTGTTTGTGATATGCATTGCCGTCTGTCACTGTGTATCTGTGCGCGCTGTACACGGCCTTGTGTGTGTACATATGTGTGCATTCACATGCAGTGTGATGCTCCCTTTCCCAGCTCTGGGTATGTTCAAGGCCAGCAGATGTGCTGTCAGGATGTGTTTAAGTCTTTTCTCCAAGAACACTTGCTCTGCTTTCTATCAGCGGGCAGCGCTGGACTGGACCGGCGCTGTGCAGGGGTGAGCACAGATTATTAAACATCAGCAGATCCTAATTCACCCTGATTGGAACTGGCTTGGCCTATTTGCTGAGCTGGTTTGGTTTGGTTTGGCCAGTCGTGGTGGGGATAAGTGTATTAAGTGCGGTGGATTGGCGCTCCTCAGGGATTGACGGCTGTTTGTGGTCAGATTAAATTGGTCATGGTATTGAATGAGTAAAGATGGAGATATTCCCGTGCATATTAGGGCTGTTTTGATCTATCAGGTCTCTCCCTCTTTGTCTTTGTTCAAGAGTTGAGAAAGTGTATTTTTGTATACAGTGTTTTTACATCTGTGTGTGTTCAGTCAGTCACACGTGCATGTTTTCATATGTGTCTGATAAATGCTTCAGAGTGAATTCGATAAATCACCCAGCTGCTGCGAAAGAGAGCAAGGCAGAGAAGCAGGAGATCAAGAAAGAAAGGGTGATAGAAAGAAGAGATCATCTTTACGACCTCTCTTCTTAATAAAGCTTATCCACAGCCATAAATCACCGGCCAGGAGGCCAAGGCAAGGCCTGATCTCTCAGGCCAGTAAAACACAGCCATGGGAAGCAATGAGCACAAAAGTGTGGTTCCCATTTGTCTCCCATTGGAGTGTTTTATATTCGGCAACACTTCATTGGTGCTTGCCTTGGATAGGGTACAACAAAGCTTTAAGAAAAGGAAAGGAAGAGAATGAGGAAGACGGGCGGATGGAGTGAGGTTGAGAAATATGTGTGTAAACTATATGTGTGTGTATGCTGGTGTGAGTCTGTCTGTGTTTCTGTATGTTTATTGACAGCTGGCGGTGAGATACTTAATACTCTTGACATGCATCCAGTGGAGTCTCTTCAGAGCTTCTCCCCTCTGCCAGGGGAGAATGTGAACACTCATAACACAAATCCAGTGACACACATGGAAATTTACATCATACCCATGCTCCTTGACTGTTTGCCAGATCTCACTTTCAAATGTCTCTTGTTCCCTCTTCCTTCTTCCTTCTCCGTCTTTATTTTTTTCTGGCTGTCTGTGCTGTGATTGGCAGGTCCTTTGTGATTCAGCAGATCCCCAGCAGTAATCTCTTCATGGTGGTGGTGGACAACAAGTGTGACTGCAGCATGTTTGAGCCAATCACCATGGACCCAATCGAAATCATGTATATCCTTCCCTGGCCAAAAAGCAGAGGTGTTGCTTTTGCTCATATATATATATATATATATATATATTAAAGCAAGTTGGATAAAAGTGGTAGGGTTGTGCAAAAGCATTACTCTGTCTATAAATATAGTCCATTTTCAATTAAATGCATCAAATGACTTTAAATGTTAACAACACTTCTATTAACCATCATTTTGCATCAAACATTAATAGGCACTGGAAATAAATAACTGAATAAGTATGGATTTACGCCTGCTGAGATAAATATAACTGTTAATTTATTTTCTTTTTAAAAGAGGGGACATTTCTCTTCCACCTCATCACTTTCACAGTTAGATTTGTTACAGTTAATTTACATTGACTTGGGAATTATGTGAAGCATTTTAATGTGAAAAGTATGTTTACCCTCTACCCCTTGTGGATAAGATATCTAACTGCTGTATGGGACAAGAGCTAAAGCTCGGCCACTAAGACATCACTCAGTATTTTATTTTATTGTTTTTTTAAATGCTGTGTGAGTGTGTGTGAGTTTGGACTTTGTTACATGCCACGCTGTGATTGGATCTTGATCAACAGCAGACACAGCTAGATTCAAATGGCTGGAGACTGAAGGAACTTAATTTGTCACCGCATAACTGGCTGGATTCTCCTACAATGTGCATTTCTTTGAAATTTTATGCACTACAGTCACGCTGTGTATACATGTCCACCAGTGTTTATTTTGTTGTGGGGTGCTCACTGTAGCATGCTGATCTGTTGCTGTGCAACAAAAGAAACCTCATCAAACATTGCTGAGAGTTGGCTCTTGTTTCACTTTTACTCAAAAAAAAAAAACACACACTTTTGAAAAACTTCCTTCCACTATCCACTCTCAAACATTCATTCCTTTTGAATTTAATCAAGAAATATACTCCAACAGGAGTAATGCAGAGTGTACATATTTTCTGGTATTGCCTTAACTCTAGCTGCACATAATGAATCTCTCAAGTGTGAAAGATTGAAGATGCAAAAGGACAGGAGGCGCCCAGACACCTGCCACCCTTTTCACCCTGAGGTATATGCACATATACTGCATACACAGAGAACTCACTACAGTAAAAGTCTATTTCTTATACTTTTCATCCACATGAATCATATCTGTTCCCATCATGTCCCTCTCTTTCTCCAGGAGAACTCAATGGAGTGTGGAGGAACTGTGAATCTTACCCATTCTCTTGTTGTGACACTGCTCTGCCTACTTGTGGCGTTGTTCCCTAGGTGACCAGAGCTGACCATGCCTCTCCATCGAGAACTTTACTTGGATTGGATTGGCTCGGCATGCAAAAGAATCGCAACGATGCCACAGAAAAAAACACTCATGCCCCGTATAAAGTCGCGCCCAATTTCAACTCGCCACCCGCAAAGCCCCTAGCCCTGACGTACCTCCCTGCAAGGTACATATTTGAAAGGATTGATAACGGATACAGTTGCTAAGTAGTGATCATTAAGGTGCTTTAGCAATATCACACAAAGTGCACAGAGGTTTTGGAGGAGATACAAAGTTTAGAAACACATAGTAATAATGCTGACAATGCACTTAGTAGCTTAAAAACTGCACAAGTGGTCTAGTAATACCCAAGGACACTACCACCACTATGTTCAGTCCTTTCAGGTAGCAGCTAAGGGCTGGGGTCTGTAGCTGGGCTTGGAACCGGGTATTAGAGCCACGTAACACCCATATGGAGAAAGACAGATGCACCTAATT
>VUQJ01027646.1:0-21469 GCA_015108635.1 Andinoacara biseriatus | reverse complement strand
CTTTATATTGTCTGCCATTAATTAAACTGCCACACAGTTATGACACTGCCTCACTATGCAGTTTTACACTTTATCAATTTGCTCCAACTGTGCTGCAGTAACAACCTGAGCAGCTGCAGCAAAATATTGCACACATGAGATATCATTGTCTGCTGATGATTTATTATGTATCTGACTAAATTATTTATTTTCTTTCTGTTTAGACACCGTGTGGATCCTGGTGGAGGGTGTGCGTGTTCTTACTTTTACTCCTCGCTATGGCGGGGGTTGTGATGTTGTGGTTGTGGCATCCCCCTTTCAGGGAGCAAGTTGAGGACCTGTACTCAGACATAGAGACGCGTATAGAAGACTATCTCGTGGAAATGGCCTCTCCTCGACACTCGGGCTGTTTCAGACCAATATGATATTGCTACAATTTTTGGTGTTTTTTTTCTGCTTTATGTTAAAATTAGATATTTGTAGAATGTAGTTTTTTGACATTTTTGTATTTAATATCTGTTGACTCGGAACTCAAAGTGTCTGTGACGTGAGATGGCGTTGTTTGGATGTTGGGGATGTGCTGGACAAGTGTGCAGAAAGTTCCAACACAAGTGAACACACCTGGTGTAACAAAGAAACTCAGCAATGCTGTGCGATCATGTGTGCAAATTGTTGTTGGAAAAGGTTGATGGCATTTTAAGAAACTGTGAGTCTAACTATGAGAACGCTGGAAAATAAAATGTCTTTTATACTGTAAATTATGTAACGGTGAATGACTGAAATACATCACGACCAACTGAAATTACAGTATATAAAATCCAGATTTAAAAGTATTTTTTTTTTATTTATATATGGCACTAAATCATAACGTACAACTTTAAATCACGACTTTAAACAACATGTTATACAATTCATAAAACCTTAAAAGCAGCTCTAATAAAGGTTAAAAAAAATTCATCCTTTCAGCTGTAATGTTGATAGACTACATACATATCAGTGCCCTGGGTTATTTGGTTTCTTTTCACTTTCAGTTCTGCTTAAAAAAGACCAAAAACAAAGAAAAGCACACTACAAAAGATTTTTTTATGTTAATATAAAAATATATAAATAAAATATATATATAAATATATATATATATATATATATATATATAAAGATAACAAAGAAATGCGAGACTGAGTGGAATACCTGTGTGTCACCCTTTAAAGTTTTTACACACAAAAAAATATCCATTTTGTCAGGGTCGACCTGCTTTATAATCAAACTGTCATTTTCATTACAGTTTATTTTGTATAGTGATAAATGCAGTGGGACATTTTGAGATCCTTCACTTTAGTGAGAGTAATAAAACATATGTTCAAATAAACATTGATGCAGATTTTTGCAGATATATGAACCAATCAGAGTAGAGTAGGCGTGGCAGCATCTCACTGCATTTAGGCATGTAGACATGGTCAAGACCTGCTGAAGTTCAAACTGAGCATCAGAATGTGGAAGAAAGCTGATTTAAGTGACCCTGAATGTGGAGCAGTAGTTGGTGCCAGATGGGCTGGTCTGAGTACTTTCAGAAACTGCTGATCTACTAGGATTTTCCTGCACAACTATCTCTAGGGTTTACAGCTCATGAGAAAGTAACGGTAACTCAAATAACCACTTGTTACAACCAAGGCATGAAGAAGAGCATCTCTGAACACACAAAACATCAAACCTTGAAGCAGATGAGCTACAGCCATCAAAACTGTGGCTCCAGAGGTAGCGCAGGTCATCTGTTAATTGGAAGTTTGGTGGTTTGATCCCTGGATGCTCCAGTCTCCATGCCAACGTATCCCCAGGCGAGATGCTGAACACTGAGTCCCTCCTGATGCGTTTATCAGAATGTGTGTGAATGTTAGATAGAAAGCATTTCAATGAATGAAGACATGTTTTATAAAATGCTTTGAATGTTCAACTACAGCAGAAAAGCATTATATTGTCCTGGGCCTTTTGCCCACTGTTTTGAGTTTATTGTAGGTTTTGCTGTTTTGTATTCTTCCTTTGGTTCAATTTTGAGTGTTTTGTTTGTGTTTGTGGGTTTTCGTCAGGGTGCTTGCCTCCCCATGTCAAGTCTGCATTTTTATCAGTCTGTTCCTGTCTTATTTTGATAGTGTCTTTAGTCCGTGTGCTTTGTGCTTAGTTTTGTTTCCTGTGTTGCTCTCCCAGCTGTTTCCCATTGTCTCATTCCCCGGTGTGCATATATTGCCTTAGTTTCCCTCTGCTCTTTGTCGTTTTGTCTGCTCATGGTTGTGTGTTCCTGTGGGCTGTGTTTTTCTGGAAGAATCCTAGTTTTGTAATTCTTGCCCATGATCTGCTTCAGTTTGTATCAGTGGTGTTCAGCAATAAAACAACTTTAAGTTTATATCTGCCTGTCAAATCCTGCATATTGGGTCCACTCTCTGCCTGCCACACAGCCCACCTTGACACTATATAAGAATCAGTCCATTTAGCATTTAAACAATATGAAAGCATGAATCCATCTTGCCTGAACTGTTCACACTGGTGGTGATGGAATGGTATGGGTGAAATTTTCCTGTCCCACTTTGTGCCCCTTTAGTGCAGCAAAATGAATGCTGTCATTAATATTGTTTAGATTAAGATACAGGATCATCATTATTGATGGATAAATTTGTTGAACTACTTTATATCATTAGGTTGTTTAATCTATAACAAGGAATCATAGTAGTCTAATTTTATATATCCATTCATCACATGTATAGAGGGGAAGGAACACCTGGGCAGGTCCCACAGACAGACAACCTCATGTTTCTCACATCCAGGACCAATTTAGAATCACAAATTAACCTAATATGCACATCTTTATACTCCAGGGGGAAGCTCGCACCACTGAGAAAAAAAAAAAAAAAAAAACATACAGAAGAGTCCCGGGTAACCAGGAACTTTCTTGGTGTGAAGTACCAGTGCTAACCACTGCACTGTGCTGGCACGTTTTATTCATGTCAAAAGTTAGCATCACACAGCATCACATTGCAAGGCAGAGGCATCACAATTAAGACTCCACCAGTCATCAAAAAATTCTTTTTAATGGCACCATGTGGTAATTGCCAGCTGCTAGACTGGCAGGATGATATGTAGCATATTCTACACACATGTTCATGAAGCGGACAAACACATGACCGCATCTATTGTGTGATTACGCTCAAACTTAGAGACAAAACACACTCTGAGTTGGATGGAGTCATTGTTCATTATGGTGGTTTTAACTGTTCCAGATAAAGCTCCATTCTCAATAGGCACTGACGCAGCACATCCACCACACATCTGCAGCCCCTGCCTCTCACCCACGTTTACCTGCATGTTCCCGTGCTCACTGAAGAGATGGCCCAATGCTGGCCTGAGGTCAGTCTCCCGGTGACAAACGCACTGAAGGGGGTGAAGATTTCTGTATCTGTTTTAAAACGTGACAAGTTGGAATTTGCAAATCTTCTTTTACTTACAGAGCAAGATGAGGACTGCAGGGCTGCTGTTTGTTGTGGGGCTGTGTTTGCTGGATGCCGCATCTTCCCTCAAAATCTGTGCTTTTAATATTCAGAGCTTTGGCGAAGCGAAGGCAAACAACAAGAAGGTCATGGGGATTCTACTGAAGATTCTTTCTCGGTGTGACTTGTGTCTTATTCAGGAAGTCCGAGACTCTAAAGGAGAAGTAATAAAGGTTTTGGTTACGAATCTTAACAGGTACAAGTCCTATGTGGTGAATTTTCTGTCCCGTTTTATAATATGAACTCAACAACAGCTTGAATTTTAATGTTATGTTATAACCAGATATGACAAATTCAACCCCTACTCTTATGTGGAAAGCGAAAGGCTGGGGAGGAAGACCTATAAGGAGCAGTATGTCTACATTTACAGGTAATTTATGATGTATACACCATTACTTTTGACCCATTTGACCCTAACATTCTCTACTTTCCCATCACCCCCAGGAGCAATGCGCTGAAGGTCAAAGAACAATATCAGTACCCTAAACTAGAAGGGAAGGGGACCAATGAAACTGATGTTTTCTCCAGAGAGCCCTTCATCGTCCGCTTTCACTCCCCCGCTACATGTAAGAGGGAAAGAAATTGCACTACTGCACATTAGTATCCCAAGTTTGATGTGGCGTGAGGTTACTAACACCTTACACATAATAATTTGACTGAGAATGTATGTCTGCTGGGAAACCTTGGGTCCTGCCATCCATATGGATGTTACTTTGACATGTACCACCTACCTAAGCACTGTTGCAGACCATGTGTACCCTTTCAGCGGTATTTCCTGATAGCTGTGGCCTCTTTCAGCAGGATAATGCATCCTGCCACAAAGCAAAAATGGTTCAGCAATGGTTTGAGGAACAAAACAATGAGTTTGAGGTGTTGACTTGGCCTCCAGATTGTCCAGATCTCAAGCCAATCGAGCATTGGTGGGATGTGCTGGACAAAGTTCATGCAGTCAGAAACTTTACAGAGAAACTGCACTTTTGCTAAATTTGGATGCCTGAATGAAAAACATACACTTAGAAATTTGTTACTTCAGACTGGACAGTGGTCGATTGCGATGTGCTATATGCTAACTAAGTGTTCTGTTTTCAGTGGTGAAGGATTTTGTCCTGATAGGGCAGCACACCAGTCCAAAAACTGCCATGAAGGAGATCGATGAACTGCACACTGTCTTCAAAAGGACATCCAAAAAGTGGAAGACAGATGTGAGTTAAACTACATTTTTATCATTTTTTTTGTGTGTTGCCTTTTCTTTTATTTACATCTTGCTTCCTCATAATGTTGTTTTCTCTCATTTACATATCTATGAGAATTTTCATGTTTTTAACTTACTTTACTGACTTGCCTTCATTCACGCCAGAATGTGATCATCTTAGGGGACCTGAACGCCGGCTGCAGCTACATCACCACCAAGGGATGGAGAGCCGTGCGCTTGAGGAGTGACCCCAAATTTCACTGGCTGATTGGAGACGAGCAAGACACCACCGTCAGGGAAAAGACGCATTGTGCCTACGACAGGTCAGTGTTTGAAATAACACCACTTTTTGCACATATTATGATCACTGTGAACGTTTTCTTGTGTTTAACTATAAAGTTTGCTCAAAGGATCATTGTGCACGGACCAGAGATTATTTCCAGTATAATGCCAGGTTCTGCTCAGCCCTTCAACTTTAAAGAGTATTTCCACCTAACTGAGGCAGAGGTAAACCCCTGAAAAGAAAGAGCTCCCTTGAGTTCAGTTTGATATTTAACTTTAAATTTAATTCTCGTCTTTTATTGGCACTTTAGGCTCTCGAGGTCAGCGACCATTTTCCTGTAGAAGTTGACCTGAAAACTAATCACCGCTACTTCCTCCGCCACGAGCTGTAAACCAATCATTAACAGCTTTTTAGCTTTAGACTGTTTTACTTTATTTTAATGAATGGATGAAGTCAACCAAAGAAATCCAGTTTTATTTTATTTTTTTGTTGTTGTTATACATAATGATGCAAAAGTGACACTGCACTCCTCTCAGTTGCACCAATAAACTTGAGTTATTTCAGCAAAAAGGAACTGCGTGCTTCACTGCTGGAGTTTAGATTCTGCCTCTGAAACCAAAACCACATCAAAGCTGACATCATTTCATGAGCCCGTGAAGGTACGTTCCTGCACTAACAGAAAACACAAAACATTACTTTTGGGACTTCGCTTTCCAGAGGAACCTGAGGAATCAGCTTAAATCTTCATCCTTGATGGTAGGCTCACATCATGTGGCGAATCAGTGTCGTGCATTTGGCCAGATGTTTTTAGTTTTAACTGTGTAACTTCTTCAGTCTGTTTGACAGGAAACCGCTTGCAGCAACAAGAGATGAGAGTTACTTCGTGCTCTCTTCCTTTCTGAGACAAGAGATTATCTGTGGCAATGCACTATTTTTTTGTCTTCATATAACTTCTAAAATAATGTATTGATTTGTCTCTTTGCAAAGATGGAAGGTTTTACTGATCTCCTTACAGATGCATTTTCAGGTAAGAAATATATTTTGTGAGGTTTGGGGTTTTTTTTTTTTGGTATTTATATATACATACATTTTACTTTTTTTAAATTTTACAATAGATTCATTTTCAGATGCTGTTTTGTTACAGAGACATCCCTTCCATTGTTCCCAGGCGAAGATTTGGACTTTGAGAATTTACATTTTGATGAAAAGTCTGACGAAAACGGGATAGACAACTTCACAACAAACAAAGAGGCGGCACTGCTCCAGGAAGCAACAGGTGAAGCTGCAGCTCAGTTTGAAACCAAAGAGACGGCTGAAAATGTTTATGAAGAGCAGGCAGATGGTGAAAGTGATGAGGAGGATTTTGAAGGTGAAGTGGTCAGTGCCATGAATGTAGACGAAACACCAGAGGACGACTGTGCAAGCTCAGATGGAGATTCTGGACAGGAAGGCTCCATCTCTGGAGAAGATGATGAGGGTGAGGAAGAGGATATAGGAACAGCAGAGACACCGGGGGATTTGCTGATGTCAGTTCGTTGCAGTGATGAGTTCAACGATGGCAATAACGAGGACGAGATCTTTGCAGAGGGACAACCTCTGGCCCCAGAGGATGCTGAAAGCCCTCAAGTTAGAAACGAGGAGCAAGGTGAGGCTGAGAGCAATGAGGATGTGTCCTATTTGGAAAGATTCCCCGAACGAGGCAATGAGACTGTAATAAAAGCTGCAGAGACAGGAGAGGACGAGCAAGAGAGCGAAGAAGAAGAAGAGGACTCATCTGATCCTGTGTGTGAGGGCATGAAAATCGAACTGGAAGAAAATGTTACTGATCAGCCCTTCGAGGAAGAGGTGGAAAATATTTACAGGGACGATCCCGAGGAAGGCGATTCGGAGTTTCCCTGCATATCCTCGCAAAAACTTGAAGTTGATAGTGGGGAATATGCTGAGAAAATGAAAGATTTCTCGGGGGACGAGCACCAAGAGGCAGGTGAGAGCTTTGCAGATTATCCCTCAGACTTTTCTTCTTGTGAATATGCAGAAGATGGAAGAAAAGTTCAGGAAAACTGGCCTGATGCATCTGAATACAGTTTATATGCACAGGAGAATGCGTGCATAGAGGATATGACACAGATGTGCAGCGCTGAGGACAGTGATGAGAAGGAAGACGGGTATCTGTACAGCAGAGATCTGGAGATGGATGCTGAGAACTTAATGAGCCTGGGCGTGGCAATTGGAGAACAAGTCAGAGGCAGCACTGCCGTGGCCAAGTTTGATGACGAAGAAGAGACAACTGAGAGCGACTGCAGCTCCAGTGATGATGAGGCTCATAGGTGCCTTCAAGTTCTTAAAAACAACAAGCAGCCGGTGGACAGTCAGATTTATGCTGAGAGCAGCTCTGATGACCATCACACCTCAAATGACAGAGCAGATCATGCAGGTTTCCTCAGCTGGGATTTCGATGTGGTAAAAACTGATACCTTTCTGGCTGAATACCTGTTAAGCACAGAAGACATGACAGACACACCTCCCACAGATGTTAACCAGCACCCCACTGAATACATCAACAGCTACTCTGATGCACAGAGAGAGGTTCTCAAAACCACAAGCCCTTCCTCCCAAGGATCCCTCGATGATAGTTTCTTCTTCAACAATGGTGTCGAGGCCTCAGGCATCACCCAGCGTGGACAGATGGAGGAAGAGGAGTACGAAGAAGACAGGAACTGGGAGCAAGAAGAGAAGAGAATCAAAGCTTTCAACGATTTTTATGGTGACGGTGACAAGGAGAATGGAAGAGAAGGTGAGTGCCGAGGAGCCAAGTGTCTAAATATAAATCAGAATAAGTTCAGTTGCAACTTCATAGTGTTTCCCATAATTCATCAGTTTTGTGTGTGTTTTTAGGGAGGCAGATAAAGGTTCAGTTTTGTGCAGAGCCATTGTCTCAAGTTATTCATTATGAAACTGACAGGTAAGCAGAAGTCCTGATTTTTCTTAAAGCAATAACTACTACCTGTCCCAACCAAAACGTGCACCTGCTTCCTCTTTTCTCTGCAGTGACAGAGACTCACTCAGCAGCTCCACAGACAGCGGGAAGGAGGACCTGAGCTCTGGAGAATCATCTGACGTAAGAAAATCACTCTTTGCATGTGCACACATGCACATAAATTCACTCGCTACTTAATTGTTTTGTTTGTGGCCAGGAACCGAGGGAGCCTGACGTCACCCTGCAAGTGAAACCTGCTTGTGATCCTCCCAAAGCTCAGCTACCAGAGGATGCACCAGATCTCAGCAATACACAAACCTGCCCAGAGAAACACAGGGTGTGAAATCACAGCTCTTTTTTGAATATTTGCTGTTTGATTTAGTTATTTTAAACTCACCATCTTGTACTTTGGTCCCACAGGGTGCCAGCGTCATGAAGCTGATACTGACAGTGGCTCTGGTGACGGTGATGGGACTGCTGATGTTCTGGCTGGCTACAGATCAAGGAGAATGGCTCAGCCAGGTTTTCTTCTTTTAGGGCTATGGCAGCTCCTTGGTCATTAACAAATTGTTTATATGCTTTCACACATTTGTAAAGAACATAAAGTCAAACATGTATTGCTGTGCACTTTCTTTTTTGTGCTTAATTAAAACCTATGTTTTTATACAATGATGCTAAATTGCATGAATTATAGACGAGGCCTGAAAATAGTGATTCACACTGAACTGAGCGTACACAGCCCTCCATTTTTTGGTGACTACAACTGAGCCTGGCATGTACTGAATTTAGCTTCACAACATCGCAAAGAGAAATACTGTAGGACCTTTTACTGCATGGTCTTTATCTCCACAGCAGTGGGTTCCAGTTTGCAAATATAGACCTTACATTTTTAGACCTTTACACTTAGGCAAAAGTTAAAGCAATTTTCAGGCTGGGTGTAACCCTGTGTCCTACTGCAGGTTTATTATGTGAAAAGTGGTGCTGTACAAGAGCTTAAACATAATTCTGTGTTGGATCATTGTTTTGCACAGTGAAAAAAGGTATCCTGGCTTTTTTACTTAGGTAGAATTTATAATTCTGCATATTTATAGTGCACAAGATGAACAATTCTCAGAATCACATGCATTATATTTATGGATAATAATCATTGATGTAACTTGTATGTAACTTGTAATGTTGCAGAGGTTAGTGATTTGCTTTTCAGTACTTAGATGCTGCTGGGTAGCTTGATCTACAATAAATGCAATTTATTTGCAAAATAATAAAAAAAAAAACTAAAGCTTTAAAATAAATGGTATTGCTTGGCAAGTATAATATTTGCATCCAAAATATATCAGAGTAGAGGCAGAACATAGTATAATGTAGAACTACTCTGTAAAGTACTTGTAAATGTAAATGTACTGTTACATTCCTACTGGTCCTATCCACACACGTTTACATTGTGATATTTAGAGGGCAACAGTCTTTTCCCCCAGTTTAGTCCACACATGGGCAAAATACAGCCCAGCAGGAGGATCAGACTATTATGCAGACATGTGGCCTTTCAGTTGTTCCACAAAATAATGTTTCATGTCACAGGCAAATATCAAACATTAGTTAGATCTTAATCATTATCTTTACCAGTCATAACTCAGTGGGGCAGGTCTGTGCTACAGTAGTTTCAAAATTCAAATAACTACTCAAGAAAATTTTGAGCTGATTTATATTCATAAATATGGCCTGTGTGTTTCTAATTGGTGTCTGGAAATATTTAGATTTTCCTCATTCATTCACGCAATTTTACAATTTTAAATATGTTTTATAAAATTGTAAAGCATTTAGGTGCACTGTGACACAAAAAGTCCTCATTGTCTATCAGAAATTCTCTGTTTTTCAAACAAGAACCTATTTGTCAACAAAATTCATGCATTTACACTTAATTCAGCACTATGTGCATCATGTTCAAATTTAACTCTTCAATGAGTGGCCCTTTAGCTCTTTTGCTGATTTTGTCAAAAACAGAGCGGCCCTCTGCGTAAAAATAAAAATAAATAAATAAATAAAAATTGCGTGGTTTGGTCCTTTCAGTTTCGGTGGTCTTATTAATCTCAGCCCACCGGTGGCGCTGTTTTGTTTCTGGAAAGAAAATCAGAATCAGAATCAGATCAGAATACTTTATTGATCCCAGAGGGAAATTCCTGTTGTTTCTACAGCATCCGTTTATAGAAAGAATAAAGAATAAAAACACTAATAATATAAATAAATTAAAACTAAAATACCCACAGTATAAAACAAACAGGTCAATTTGAAATATATACATTATACACATATATACATATATACACATGGTGATAATAGTGTAATCTATGGCAGTGGCTGATAACGATATGAATCTGGACTAAACGGCAAAAACAAATACAAAAAAGAAGAGTTCTCCAAGCGGAAACGGAAACAGAAGTTTTGGCAAAGGTGCGATTTATTTAAACATTTGGCTCAACAAACGAGGGCGGGGTTTAAAGTCCCTCCACCTTCCGAGTCAACATTCGAATCCGCACTCTTCACCGCAGCTCCTCCCGCCTACTTCTGCCCTAAAACGAGCGCTCAGTCATAACCGTGCCTATTTTCTGTTTTGGTGACCGAAACTAATCAGAAGCATACCGTAAACGAAAGGAAAACGCGCAGAAATAACACACTTCCATCTAAACTAAAGCTAAAATGTCTTCCCTGAGTAACAAGTCTGCGCAGGAAATCAGCGAGCTGCTCGATGAATACGGGATAAAGCACGGACCTGTGGTCGGTGAGTGGCACAGATTAAGCTAGGTATGTTATCGATGCATGATAGCCTAGCAACACAGTCTGAGCTAAACTGTTTGTAGCTGCTGCTAATACTCTGAAGCGGTCTGCAAAAAACCGGGTTTCTGATCAAATAGGGGTGTGTTTTTTTACATGATCTTTTATTTTTATTTTTGTTGTAATGTAGGGGGGCTCTCCCTGGACAGCTTCTTTTTCATTTTTTTTTTCATTCTGTCAAGTCTCGTTATGAACGGTTGTTTAAAAAAAAAAACTCGCCGAAGTTAACGTGTCAGTACACTGATGGCGCATATGAACATCAATTTAAAGTATATGGACGTGTAATGTGATGTTTCAGCTTAAAACTGTTAACGTTTCATCAAGTTTTCTTGATCAGAAAGTAGTTTAGTAGTAGTAGTATAACGTAAGGAAAATGTCCGTGGTCATAGCAACAGTCCATGGCGGCCAATGCAATCAACAAATTAAAAAAAAAAAGTCAGTTAGTTTTAACAAAATTAAACTATTCTGTTTATAAAGCGTTTTCTCCGCTCTTACATTTTCTGTTTGCCATACTTCTTCCTCTCTTTGCTGAAAAATTCATTCAAATATTGATTAAAGTCAGAGAAAAAAAATGCTAACTTTTCTGCGTGTACTGCACTTTGAGATCACAGTTTTCATTGATTATAATGGTAAAACAGTGCATGCTAACGAAGTAGTTAATCGCGTGTAAAGTCATTATTATTTGTGCTATTAGTGTGGTTTTGGTATCAAAATGTAATTTTTTCCCATGATCTTTCTATCTGCATGGGTTTCAGATGTAATTGGAAATAATGAAAAATTCTGTAACATACCTACACAGATTAAGCTGTTTACTCTGCGCCCATGTTTGAATCGGCTTCACAGATCTCTCCTACTTGTGAAGTTTTACCTGTAATAAAGGTTTGCCGTGTCCTCCTTGCTCACAGAGTCCACCAGAGGTCTGTATGAGAAGAAGCTGAAAGAGGCCATGGCCAAAGGCAGAAGAGCTAAGCCATCGCCTGACAAAACCTACTACAGAGAGGAGGGTACTGCTCACATTTTTAGTTTTCACAACAATTTGTTGATATGTCTGAAATTTGTCCCGTGTCCTTTAAAAAGTGGGCAAAATTTTTTAGAAAGTCTTAATTATAAAGGATTTCTGCACATATTTATTCATGTATTTCTGCAGATTTGTCTGTGTACATTTAGTCATGTTTTATATACCTTGATGCCAATAAGGTCCAAAGTCCTAATCTCATTTAAATCAACTGTGTCATAAATTAGTTAATGTATGAATGTATGAAACATGAATTTAAGGTAGTAAGAGTGAGGGCCTTTCCAGTTCAAAAACGTATTTATTTGTAGTGTTTTTGTGTATTTAGTCATTTATTTCAGTATTTATATGTTTACATTTAAGCCTCTCTCTTTTTTGACTTCCATATAAAAAAAAAACCCTGAAGCCTATCAAAGCAGTTGAAAAAAATCTGTTTTACTATTGTGTTTAAACTGAGGGTGTTGATCTGGTCATTCGCTACACACCTGATAGAGATTTGAGAACGTGAAGGAAACAGTGTAGTGAACATGAGACTTGTGTTTTCTTTCAGAAGAGGAAGTCACCTATGTTTACAGGACACCGGTAAGTATCTTTTCCACACTATCCCCAGAGGCCCGTACTGCGAAGCGAGTGCAACATACCCTGGGTATGTTCTTGTTATCTGGATTTGCTTCGCCTGGCAATGAGGACATGGGAATAAGCGGTCAATTTATTGCAGGATTAACACAGACAACCATTCGCACTCACATTCACACCTATGGGCAATTTAGAGTCACCATTTACACTTAACCCCATTAAGTGCATGTCTTTGGACTGTGGGAGGGTACCAGAGTACCCGGAGCAAACCCACGCAGACACAGGGCGAACATGCAAACTCCACTGGATTCAAACCCAGGACCTTCTTGCTGTGAGGCACCAAAGTCAAAGAATAAGGAACAAATAAATAAAGCAGACTTCAAATATAGGCTTAGTCTATGTGCAGATTTATTATAAGGTCAGCAAATACAGAGTAAATGCTCAGTTATCCGATTATATGATAATACTTACAGAACAATAAAATTGTTTGCTGCCAGCAGGAAAGGAAATAATCTATATTTAATTCTCATCAGGGAAATGCACTATGCAGTGATTTCATACCTGCTGATCTCTAAACCTTTCAACCCAAGTTACCATGGCGATCTACCCCCGTAAAAAGAAAACCACCTTCGTAATACTGAGAACCAGGGTTAACCCTGACGTTACCTGGATAAGAGGAAATCCTCCTTCGTGGTACGGGCCTCATTACTCTGGAGTTGAAAGAGAAATTTTGATTTTAACAGCAGTGTGTTAGTTGTACTAGAAAATGTCATACTTGTCTGTCCTGGAATAGGACTGCTCTTCTTTTTTCTTTTTTTTTTCTGAATGAAGCGTGCATGACCTGCAAGAGCTAATGATGCAAATAAATGCAAATGAATAGGTGGATGGTTTATACCAATACTGATAATATTAAAGTATTTTCTCTGGTTTCTATTTTGCAGACCAGGAGTGAAGGCTTAGGTGACAGGTCAGTTTTCTCACAAATTCTCCACCATTACATGAACTCCCTTTCTCCTGCTTTCATCCTCACTGTAGTTCAGTCATTTAAATAAGCAATAAGCAAATCTGAAATTTGAGTTAGCAACTGCTGTGTTTTGTCCTTCTAGTGGGCCTTACATGAGGTCAAGACCAGATTATCAGCCTGAGTAAGTCACAATCATACAAACTGTTCAGTTGTTGTTACTGTTGGTGAGAAGCACACAAAACCTTCACATGCAACTTTTTTTTTTTTTTTTTTTTTTTTTTTTTTTTTTTTTTTTTTTTTTTTTTTTTTTTTTTTTTTTTTTTTTTTTTTTTTTTTTTTTTTTTTTTTTTTTTTTAACTCAATGCAGATTTCCACAACAAATTGGTGGCAGCAGTGGGATCGAACAGCTGATCGCTCAGGACGATGCGGGCAGATGGCCGATCATTCTAGAGTCTCTGGATCCTGACCTGGAAGCACTCCCACCACCCAGATCAAACCTCACCTCCACTACTGCCTACAGCTCCTCCTATAATGCCTCTTGACCATGACCATGAAAGCCACGGATTTTCAAGAAGGTTTCCTCTAGGACTAATGATGACCACAGCAATCTGATGAACTGGTTGATGATCACCTCGACTTGCCTGGATGATTTAAAGGGATTCTATGGGCCTTTAAGAGGCTCAGACTACCTCCTAGTTTCTCACTGGGTTGTTGCCTGAGCTTTCTTCTGCTGTCCAGGATTCCTGTATCCTGTACAATGAAGCCAGGCTCGAGGAACTCCGACATCACGCAATGAATACACAACAACCACCTTAAAATCAGTCTAAGACAGAGAAACGGTGAGACCTCCATCAGTCTACACTTACTTTCCGTCAGACGGCTACTCCTGTTACATGAGGGTGGAAGGCGAACACAATTTCACCACTGTGGCACATTGAGTGAGCATTTCATGTATTCTGGTAAATTTCGTGGTATTGTTTTCAAAGAAGATTTCACTGTCCTTTTGCTCTGTGGTGATGCTGATGGAGAAATGGTGAAGTATTGATTTCTCTGCTCTCAGTTAATTCACTGGGCAGAGATTTGATGTGTGCATTCAAACTGTGACTTATTTCTATACCTGATGGGTTTAAGGTTTGTAAAGCAGAAGATATAATGCTGTTGTGCGTAAAATTTGACACTAAACCTGCACTGTACCCTACAAGTCTCTGCAGGCCCCGATGCAAGCTTTGAATTTCAGTGGATTAAAGTGCCCAATGAGGGATTTATTACCAACTGTATTTACTGGCAAGATAGTGCATGCTTCATCCTTGTCTGCCTCACTCCATCAGAGAGGAAGTTGGGTTTGATATTTATCATTCTGTACTTTATGCATCTCTGAGTAAATACAAACATAGGTGCTAGCAGAGCAAGGGCATATTCACCTATGACTTGTTGAGCAAAACACAACAAGGGGATTTTCCATTGGCTATAAGTTGACTGTTATAGACAGATGCATGTGATCACTACACATTCTACATGCACAGTTGAACTGACCTCACACACAGGCTCATTTTTTCAGACTTTTCTCTCTGCAGATGTGAGCACCTCTTACCCTGCCAATGCAGGTCTGACTATAGGCCTTTCCAACAGTAATATTCTCTAAAGGGTGAATCCATTTAAGGTATTAAAACAGTCTTTAACTCATTGTTACAGGTAGAAGTAATAATGCCTTTTGACAGTACACCAGTGTGCACTGCTATTTTTCCCTGTGAAAAGTTTAAAACAGCCTGGATGATCAAAAGAATGGAGATTTTTATGGGATTTACAGGCTGTGAATGCTGCTGTGTAAGCACAAGCTCCACGCGAATCAAAATTCTCTCTCTCTCTCTCTTTTTTTTTGTGGCTGGCCTTTAAAATTTTTTTATGTTCTTGTGCACAAAGAGTTAATTTTGGTTTGCATTCAATTTTGAGAAAATTTACATTTTCATATATAACAGTAACTATAAAAGCCTCCACTCCCTGACATTTACTCCCATCTCTGTTCTCCTACAATATGTTGATAACCTCCTTGTGGCTAGTTTCAGTGAGCAGCAATGTGAAAAAGATACTGTGGCGCTGCTAAAACACTTAGCAGCTGAAGGGCTTTCCTGCTAAACTGCAGTTTTTTTTAAGCAGGAGGTTATATTCCTGGGGCATCAGATTTTAAACTGATAGTAAAAGTCTGTCTCCCAAGTGCATTGAAGTCATACAGCACATACCAAAGCAATTGACTAAGAAACAAATTAGGCCATTCCTGGGAATGTGTTGTTATTATCATTTTTCTGTGTTGGATAAACCATTGAGTGAGCTCACTAGAGGTTTAACAAATGTATATCAGGCTTGGGTCTGGACTCCTGAGCATTTGTTGACATGAAGTGTCCCTTACAAGCCCCTCCTACCTTGGGCTTGCCTGACCCCCACCAGACCTTTTACATAAACTGTTGATGGTAAGGATGAGTGCATGGCTTCTGTCTTGTTGCAGGAACATGGGGGCAGACTGAGACCTGTTGCTTATTTTACTGCAAGGCTGGATCCTGGGGCTGCAGGGCTTCCTCAGTGTCTCAGAGCTGCTGCAGAGAAGGCCGTTCTTGCTTTACAGGACATTGTTGGATATTCTGATCTCACTCTCCTTGCTCCAGATTCTCTCCTTCTTCTTGAGCATCTCTCTACAGTGGCCTAGCTGTGGTATTCTTCTGTTATTCTGGATATGCCAAACATCACTCTTAAATGCCTAGGGATAGAGAGTTTTACAACTGTGTACTGGCCACTCAAGAGGTCTATATTTTTTGCCTGGATGTGAAGGAAATGCCACTGCCTAATTCAGATCTTTTTTGTTGATCGCTCCACATTCCATCATCCTAATGAGGGTGAAAATTGTGTTGGTTATGCTGTGTGTTTCACTGGTCTTGCCTCAGTCTCCTTCCTGTTTCATTTTTCAGCCCCGGGATCTGAGCTTGCGGCTTTGACTGAAGCCTGTAAGCTTACAAAGGATTAATCTCAAGGAACAATCTACACTGATTCTAGGTGATTCATCAGTTGCTGCTGTGTTTGTATTGTTGTCATGTGCTACACACTGGTGTACATGGCCTCGTTTCAAAAGCAAAGACAGAACTGATACTGCAGCTAAGAATACTGCTTGTTCTCTTCCCCTGACACTGTATAATTTGTTATCTTCCTGGCTGACACTTCCCTTTCCTTTTCCCTCTCAACCTTTCCTGAAAGAGTTTTGTGAAAACAACATCAAAGTTATGTGGATGGTGGTTGGCTGGGACCAAACACGAACCTTGCCTCCCTAAACACAGAACAGTGAGGGAAAATGACGCATGGGTTGGGCCGTGTGTCGAAAGGGGGGATGCTAGTTATGCTAACTCAGCATTGTTTCATTAAAGGAATCACTAATTATGCAGTTACGTATTGCTGTTCTTGGATGGTCTGTACTACTAACAACTGAGATAAAACAACTGCGCAACCACCTGCTACATATCCACTTCCACAGGTTTACCGTGGACCAAAGGCCTTTCACTGGTCCTGACTTACATGCGCATGAGTAAAGAGTGTAATACGATCTTAGTTCTTTTGAAATTTTGTGGTTAGCTTCCTGCACTGGGCGTGGGCCCACCACATAAAAGTTCTCCCATCAACTGACTATTGTGAGCATGCTCTGTTAACCTATTGTCGGACTTTGTCCTCTGTTCTTTTACAAGTTTCTCAGCAGGTCAAAGATGCTCTCACCACACCTGCAGCTTCTTCCCTGCATGATCTGAAACCTGGGGATTGAGTGGTTGTTTGGGAGCTCAGGAGGAAACACTGGAGATCCAAGCACTGGCAGTGACCCTTCCAAGTGCTGCTCATGCACACTGCAATCATAAATGCTGAGAGAGTCATTTGAATTGATGCCAGTCACTGCAAGGGGATTTCACAACTGCACACAAACTTTGTACTCTCCTGAACAACACCTACAACACATCTTGACAGGCCTACAATAATGGCACTTTTGCTACTCAGTGTGTTGAGTGTCCGCTGATGCTGCTCACACACTGACACATCACATGTACACGTTCCTAAGAATACAATTACACGAACCACATCCGCCTAGTAGTGGTGTTACTAACGCTGGATCAACCAGGGAATGCTGACATTGTCCTCAACAACATTGGATAACAGTAATAATAATATTGGATCATTGTGTTTTGCTTTAATGGGTTTTTTAGTCATTGTCGTCATTTTTAAGACTGCTGGGGTTTGACTGGTTTTCTGTATTAATCCTCACTTTCCTAAGGCTGGTAGAAGTGTAACTTGTTCTTTTGACACTTTTATTGTGGACTTTATTACTCAAATATGGCTAAAGGATAAGTTCTGGTTTCAGCTAGTTAATGATACAGCTTTACATATTCTTTACTTGCACACATGATGTACTGGCAGGTTTAGCTGAACAGCCTTTTGCTACTTTGCTGGTGGCCTGAGAAAACCATATAGCTTTGATTCTTGTTGATTGTGGAGGTATCTGTATCATGTTCAGTGATCCGTGCTTCAACTTTATCTCTGATAACGCTGCTTCTGATGGATCTGTAACCAGAGCTCCCTAACAGAAGGAGTTCTAGCTTCTGTCTTGGTACCTCTATCTCCAACACCAATGACACCCGTTTCTCCAAACCGCTGCATATATCTTTCTGAAATGTGTGTGACTTGTATAGGATGACTAGAAGGTGCGGAACAATGTAATGTGATGCTCTTGTAGACCAACAGATTTTGTACAGGATCTGTCTCCTTTGTTTCTTTGAATTCCTCATTGCATCGCCGTCTGCTCTGTATTGACCAAATTCCTTCTTGCAAGAACACATTTTCTAAAGACAACTTTGGCAGTGGATCAATGCACTAAAATTTCCACAACAGAAAACAGATTAGAAAACTGATCAGTCTATCTATCACCAAGAATATTAAAACAATAAAATCAAGTTCACCTTGAATTAGCCAAAAAATAAAAAATAAAAAAATAATTTCCACATTTCCTTCTTTAGGCTATGGGACAGTGTTAGACTTGAATATACTTATTAGTCCCCCAAAAGAATAGATTATTAAATTTCAAACATTTTCAATAAATTATTAAGTTTCAAGCAGTTACTCTGTTGTCCAATTTTGTACCTTAGGGCTCTATTCCAGGAAACAGGTTTAACCTGATCATGAGTATTTTTGCATTTGGGCTTCTTGTCCCCCTTATTCTTGTGTAATACTACTACAACTAATAATAATAATAATTCATTTACTTTATAAAGCAATAAAATTTAATTGTATGCAATAAAACATGGAACTATAATTTTAGTATACAGTTTCACTGTTAAAAGAAAATGAAGTATCTCAGTGTCTATTGCAGTTTGTTCATTTTGCCTTAAAAATTGCGATTAATACTTGAATTGATAAAAATCACTGAATATAAAAATGCTTTCTTAAATTCAGAAAACCTGCAGATGTTATATCTACATGTCAAGATCTGGTTATTGTAAACATTTATCATCACAGTAACAGCGTTGCAAACATTGGTAGCGGTAAACACTCAAACACATGAGGTTTGATGCCTGAACTCTAAACATATCTTGAGTATCTAAGATTTATAATCATTAGAAAATTTTACCCCATTTTTGGTGTCTCAGTTTCCAAACATATATTCACACATTGAATGCTCATTGCATGTGGGAATTTGAAACATTAACTTTGTAAAATGGAGCTTTATGAGGTTCAGTCCATGGCGGACGTGCTGATGTATCACAGCAACGGGCTGAAACACTCAATGCTGCGTCTAGTATCCATGTCTAAAAGGTCGTGTAGTAAAAGGTCACTGATAGAAAAATGTAACGGATCAGCAAAAGATGACTGGATAAGGCCCAGATGAAGTCATTTGCCAGCTCATCCCGTCTGGATCCATTCATAATGGCTTAATTTTTTTCCAACACAACCTGCGTTCTTTATTGAAAATGGCTTATTCTCCCAAAACTGTACCGAAATATTTAAAATCTTAAAAAGCTGAGACATTTCTTATGACACGTTTGCCTTTACTGATAAAATTGTACATTTATTAAAGACTTGGAAAGCTGCCTTGTATTTTTTCAGTTAATTGTTAAACTATTACTGAACTGAACATTAATGCAGTTAAACATCTGTGGCTGTAAGAGAGCAATCTTCCATCAGTAAAGCTGACATTAGATCAGATTAGAAATGGTTAAACTGGGATACACATTTGTATCCAGTAATGGCAGAAATAATGAAATCCACCATTAAAAATACATAAATTAAAACTGAGGTTACTATTCTATTAATACTTTAAGCAAATCAAGTCAAATTATTTTCCATACTTTAAGCATGCATGAACAGTACACCATGGTGATCTATATAATGATAAAAAATATACTGATAGGTATCCATTTATGTTTCCTTCCACTGTGCGATTATGTGTTATTTCTTGTGCACAGTTACGTGGTCGTGCCAAAAAAAAACGACAAACGATGTTTCTGTGTGCCTTTTTTACGCCTAATAGCTTTACTTATGTTGTTAAACAGGCTGGAGTTAACAGGCTTTACGAAGGCGCTGCATATAAGATAAAGCAATCATCTGCAGGTATATCTTTATGACTTCGCCTTGTTGTACCTGAACTTTTAATCAATCCAATCCTTTTTGGTTACATAAAATATCTAAATAAACCATAATATTTCTGCTGCTTTTGAAAAAGTAATTTTTAATGCCAAGGAGACGTTTTACCTGATAAAGTACAAATAAAAGCCACGTTGCCAAAAACTGTACCAGGAACATTAGTTGTCGCTCAAAAATGACCTGATATCGTTCACGAGATAAACATTTGCGATATGTTTGACAGATTATACGCCAGCAACTCGGTTTAGAACGTTTTACCGGCATTTATTTATATTTATTTATTTATTGCCAAATGCCAGAAATTACTTTTTGGTATGATAATTTGGGAAGTGGATGGAAACAATTCTGCAACTAGAACAAGTTTAAAGTATCAGTGAATGCAGATTTCGCATTACTGCCGCACATTTGAATGGAAACGGGATTAAGGTGAGGCTTTGGAAATATTATAGGGCTGCGGCAAACGCTATGGAGTTACTAACAAAGTACGCTAGGACACAAGAAAGCGGCATACAAATGACCCAGAAATGAAGGGTGAACGAGATAAATTCGGAATGTCCTCATTAGTTTAAACACCGATTTAAAGATAGTATTCATAGTAACTCACTCGAGGCCAAAGTGTGATCAGTGCGTTCCTCCCGTCGGAAGATAATTTGGCTGAATACCCTCTTGTCTGGCTGCCTGGGCGTGACCACCTCACTGTCATACGTCAGAACAGTTGTAGAAAACACCTGATCGCCGGAAGTATGAAATATAATGCTTAACAAATTCACAGAAAAAATGGGAAAAAAATGCATCGGGAAATGTGGTTTGGTTTGCACAGGGACATAAACTTTTGGTGTAAACATTATCAGACAATGTCATCCATACAGCCAGCGACCTAGCAGGTCTTATCATTATCAAGTATCGGTGCTGCTATTCATGCAAACCATACAATATCAAATAACACACAGGAGAGGAAATGTTTTGACGCAATATAAAACTGACATAAAACATTACGACTAACAAAATTCTGTAAATATATGGATTTTAGGATTAGAAATAACGTGGTTTGATTGGAAATAGGAAGCTCAAACACCATTCAGGTAAAAGAACTTTGACCTGTTTATTTTAAGATATACTTTATTTAGCAAACAAAAACAAAATACCCCTACCAAAACAAAATAATGAAAAAATTGAACACTACCTATAAAGCTAAAAACATATGAAAATTAAATAAAATAGCTTTATAAGGTAAAAATCACAAATGAGAACACAAAAAAACAGAATAAAATAAAATAAGGAGCTTAATAAGTAAAAATTAAAAAAATTGCTAATTTTTCTGTGATCCATAAATCTTGCCCCTCAAGTACTCTTTGTACACCCATCTCTGTGTGTGTGTGTGTGTGTGTGTGTGTGTGTGTGTGTTAATGTATATCAGAGCAACAAATCTTCCCTTGCTTGTTTAGTCAGAAAGATAAAAGTCAT
>VUQJ01027644.1:12479-24596 GCA_015108635.1 Andinoacara biseriatus | reverse complement strand
TTGATGTGGGTGGGGGGGGGGGGGGGGGGGGGTGTACTGAGTCAGTCATTTCAAAGAAGAAAAACTCAGATGCCACTACTGCATTCATCATCTGTATGAGGAACTTCCCAAACTGGATATTATCAGAGCATTTGACATGTTGCCAGATCTACCTGAGACCAATAGACGTTCTGGTCATGCACCACACACGATACAGGGAAGTGATGCTGCTACACTTCAGGCCCCAATCCAAGCAGCCATGACCCTCCTGGCAGTGAGGAAAACTCCATCTGCTGATGTGACTGTCCAATATTTGGCTGGAAAATCTGTTTGATTTATTTTTACCTTGCACACTATGCTCAGGGCATGCTGTCATGTGAAAGGAGATGCAAAGTGTGCATTTTGCTTTCGTTGTTTCCAATCCCTGTACAACCATAGTAAGAGTTGGTTCACATTGCCAGCAATAAGTCAGACTTGTTTCAGTGGGAGTTGTTCTCTGGGGCTCCAGGGCTGCTGTTTCTCATTGATTTTGTTTATAATATTTATAGACAGAATCACATGCAGCCTAGAAAATCTGGAGGACTGAGAGTGGAAGGTGTCAGGGCCAGTAGTCTCAGAATTTATGTGGTTCTCTTGGCTTCACTGAGCCATGACCTTCAGCTTGAACTGGGGTGATTTGCAGCTGAGTGTAAAGCGATTGGGATGAGATTCAGGCCATGGTGGAGGCTGGAGTGGCTACTTTGGGTTGTTCCCCAAGTGGAAGAGTTTAAATATCTTGGTGTTTGATCACCAGTGAAGGGAGAGTGGAGCAGGAGACTGACAGATTGGTGCAGTGGATGCTGCACTGGTCTGTTTTGGTGAAGCATGAAAGTGAATCTGTCGATGTAGTGGCTGATCTGCGTTCCTTCCCTCCCCCATGGTCAGGAGCTCTGTGTAGTGACTGAAAGAATAAGGTCATGGATGCAACTGGCAGAAATGAGATTCCTCTAAAGGGTGCCTGTTCTCAGCCTCAGAGATAAGGTGAGGAGCTCAGTCATTTGGGAGGGGCATTCACAGAGTACAATGGTTACTTCTCCACATTAAAAGGAGCTACTTGAGTTAGTTTGGGTATATAACCAGGATGTCTTTTGGGTATCTTCTAGATAAGGTGTTTTGGGGATGTAAACGAGGCCCAGGGGCAGACCCAGTTCACACTGGAGATATTTCTTGTCTGGCTGTTTGTGTGTTTATTTCAATTATTTTACACTGGGGGCCAAAATGACCTCAACTGCATTCATCATATAAATAGAGCACAAATTATGTTTGCTATTATTATTTTTCTATGATATTTGCTTTTTTACAGTAAATCATTCTGTGGGTAGGCCATGTTTGATAAATATGTTAGTAGAATGAGGGTAAATTAAGGCTGAAAAAAGCTGCTCAAAGGAGAAAACTACTGGCACGATCACAAAGCAGGAAGCAAAACTAACACAACGTACAACAGAGAACAAACTCTCAAAATAAATCGGAGACCTAATACAGAAATGACTATAAACATTTAACAAGAAGTACAATGTAAAGAAACATGGTGAATATGTAGACAAGAGTCTCCATATTCACAGTGCCCCCCTAATGCATCCTAAAGGTTGTGTGGGGTCGAAGTCAGGACTCAGGCCAGTCAACTTCTTCCACACCAAACTGGCTCATCCATGTCTTTATGGTCCTTGCTTTGTGCACTGGCGTGCAGTCATCGCCAAACTGTTCCCAAAAAGTTGTGAGCATGAAATTGTCCAAAATGTCCTGGAATGCTGAAGCATTAAGATAAAGAAGCGTGATTCATCACTCCAGAGAGTTCAGTAATGGTGTGCATTACACCACTGCATCCAACACTTTGCATTGCGTTTGGTGATGTAAGGCTTGGATGCATCTGTTCTCGAGCTAATCTGAAGGCCACATGAAGTTTGGAGGTCTGTAGCGATTGAAGTTGGTGACCTCTGCACATGATGCACAAAGGCATCTGCTGAGCCAGCTCTGTGATTTCACGTACGTGGCAGCTGAGTTGCTGTCATTTCCAATCGCTTCCACTTTATTATAACACCACTTACAGTTGAATGTGGAAAATTTAGTAGTTATTTTATTTTTTTGACCGATTAGATGTTTTTTCCATGTGATACCACAGACTATTTCTTGTCTGGATGATGAGACATTAAACAAAAACTGGACTGTGGACTCATGCTTGGCTAAGCATCTGGTCGTATTTAGCCTGACAATCTAAGTTTTTTTGTGGTTTCCCAAATGTGTTATAAATGGTTCAAACAGAGAACCCAAAGAATACGAAAAGTTTTCTAAATTTGCCTGGCCTATAGAAGAAGTGATTTACAAAAGGCACTAAGTTCTTGCAGGTATTAATATTTTAACAAAAAAAAATAGATAAATAAAACTCAACAGAAGGTAAAACAGCCATATGAGAAGCCTGCTATATAAAAATAAAAGATTAGGATGGGCAAAGGACACAGAAATTGAACAGAGGAAGATTGGAAAGAAGTGACAGATGAATCTGGGTTTCAGGTGTTGGGTGAGAAAAGAGAAATGAGAGACAGAGAATCAATGAAAAGATGCTGCGTCTGTCTGCTTCTGGCTTGCGGGGGGTTTCCAGGGGGTGTTGTTATGGCACACACAGCTGCTTTGTGTGCAGCAGCTGCATTGTTTTCAGTCTGTATTATGCGTTTACGGTCTTCATATTTTTACGCACACACACACACACACACATGCACGCACACAAACAACACAGCAAGACTATGTTTGTTCATCTGCTTCTGTTTCTCTCTCTCAGGTGCTGTTTGTTTTTTGAATGTGTTTCGTTATAGATGCAGCAGTTTATGACCCAGTGTGTTTTACTTGTGTTCTGCCCTCTATTTGTATCTTTTTCCCTCATTCTCCACCCCCCCCCTTTTTTTTCTTCCCCCCTCTCTTTCTGTTCCTTTTTTTTCCCCTCCTCCTTCTTGTCTTTATCGCTCTTTTGCTAACCTGTCCCTCGCTCCCATCAGCTCCAAGGAAAGACTCTCGAGCACTCCTCTTGATAAAGCAAATATGTTTGGCACAACAGAGTTCTGACCATGATTCTGCCTGCCGAAGCTGCCAGACAGGACAGGTTCATTAAAAAAAAGATGCTTTGTAAGTGATGCTGGAGAACTGTGATGGAAGTAAAGAAGGAGATCTGCAATGGTTGTTACAGCACTTATAATCAGTCTACCTGACATTGTACCTTACCCTATGGACACTTGATTGGAGCCAATTTCCTCCTCCAACAAAACATTTGCGTTTACCCTAACTGGTGCTGAATTGTCCAAAAATAATGAACCTGCAATATGTTTGCACTTGTACACAGAATTTCTAAATTTTAACAATATGGCTTAACATCTTCTAATGAATATTCTTTACATTTTATAAAGCAAGTGCTTTTTATATTGTCAGCAGCTGTACAAGTAGTGTCCAATAAATACAAGTTTGTGGAATCAAAATGCCAACACAAATAGAATAATTACAGATTATAATTGATAGTTTCACCAGTGCCAGCTATTGCCAGTGAGCACAAATTGTGCAGCACAGACGTTGGCTCAGTGTTTTTTGGCATAGATAAATCTGGTCATATGCACCATTCAGGCAAGCCATCGAAGTCTGGAAGACGATTAAGTAGCGCAGTCTCTACATCCAGAATAATGATTTTAGAAACTGGGCTCTAAAAGCACTGATTTTAATAGAAAAGGTATTTATGCCTGACAAGTTCACCAATATTCAGCTTTTTCAAGTGCAAAAAGTATTCAATTTGAGGGTTATTTTTAAAAGTAGGATAAAAGGAGGAAAACTTAAGTGAAAGCAGAATGATAAATCATTAATGAGCCTGATCTTTCTCTAATCCTCCAATCCACACTCTGCAGTCGGGGAGCTGAAAGTTGCAGTTAAATACTGAAGGATACATACCAAATGATGTACAGCTTCTAAGATTAATCACTGAGTAACCTTGCTTCAAAACTTAATCTGGGATTAAGGTATGATGCCTGCTGCCAGTACATGACAGCTATGCATGACTTTCTGAGACAATTTGAGATTTTAAGACATTTTCTAACCACTGCGAGGCGAAACTTTACTTGATAGAAGCTTGCATTATAAACTTTAGTGCACCCTAAGAATAAAGCAACAGTTAGAGAAAAAAACAATCTAGACAAAGTAAAAAATGTTCTTTCCCTTTGGGATTTAATTGATGTCTTAATTCATTTCTTTGACATATATTAGGCACTTTGCAACCTGCCTTTTTACCTGTAGCTTCAATGCAACTTAGCTGTTTTCCACTGTAATAGGTGGGGCACTAGCAAATATAATAGCTTATAATCCAAAACGCTTCAGTGCTGTTAAAAAGAATGGCAGAAACATAGTTTGAATATTTTTGTGACAAACTGATTGCTTCACATGTAGGTATAGTGAGTCTCAGGATCCCAAGTTGCCCCATTTTATCTGTTGATGCCTTGTGTCTCATTCTTGGCTTCCACTCAGTTGTTTTCAGTTTGGCTGCTTATAAAAGCTTCTGATGATTTCTGTTGCTAATGCATCCTGCCACACTGCAGATTTTAGGGATTTATCTTCTTTTTTTCCCCCTAGCATACAGAATTGACAAAAAGGCACATTCATGCAACACAAAGTCAGTGGAAATGAATTGCCGTCATTTGTTTTATTCTCAAGTGTGGCTGGGTCTTAATTGTGCCCAGTCTCTAGGGTTCATCCACAGGGGTTTTAACTTTTCCAACTTTTTCTCAACTTTTATTTGAGGTGATTAGAGTTCTGTAAAGGTTGAGGGCGTGTACAGTCTGTGGTTGATTGATGACTCCATGGTTTTATTTGGTTTGTTGTAGCTCTTAAAGTGGGAGACTTCTTTACTTATTTTTTTATGTACATTAAGTTTGGCGTCTGCCCAATGTCAACCTAAAAAGAGGTCTAATCTGCCAGAATAATGGGGAGAAACACTGAAATGATTGAGAAAAAAAAAATCCAAAGAAGGTGGCTTTTAATTTGCATGTATTTCCACCTTATGAGTGATCTCAGAATTGTTGCACAGAGTTTTAAGACACAAAGTGCTATAAATTAATGTCTTACAAAACAACAATTACTTTCCCTTTTAACACATGCCTGGTGCATTATTATGGGATAAAATCATAAAGGGAGGAAATTTTCTCAGATCAAAGCTGTTTTTACAGCTGAACGAAATCAATTTGCAGACATAAACTGGCTATAATGCTGAAAAATTGATGTTTGTCCTTAAGGGCAACAAGTGAGGCTTCAGTGAGTGAAAAAAAAACAAAACAAAAACACAATATAAATCTCCACAGGGAATATTAGAAGACACTTAGAACTCCTATTAATCTTCATAGTTCCATTCCAGGTCGGGATGGAATTTTGCAATGTTAAGCAGCCGGGCAGCTGGGGATTCACACCTAAATGAATAATGCCGTCCTTTTTTACTTATCCTTCACCTCTAATTCTGAGTTGAATAAATCTCCATAAACGACCAGCAAAGCACCCCCCAACACACACACACACACACCCACACACACACACACACACACACACACACACACACACACCCACACTTTGGTAGAATAATATTGCAAAAAACATTTTCCAAAATCTACATACAAAATAATTCATGAAAAAATCAAATTCAAAAATACATAATGAATCTACACTCGACAGCCGCTTTGTTAGGTACACCTGAGGCCTTTACTACAAAGCTGGAATTTATCCAGGTAGGGTTATTGTTCGGGTTTTTAGTTCTATACAATGAAGGTGGATCACTTTTTACCAGGTTACATCACTTTGGTAATTTATGCTGTGAAGATGACCTGCTCTGGAGCAGATTATGCTAACGATCAGACATCAGGAGGTGTGAAATCCCTACTGACCAATCAGTTCTCTAGAAAATAGTGTCACCATTCCTGGAAGATCCCTCAGACCTCAGTGCAGAAATTGTAGGAGGGTCTAGTCTAAAGTCTTTGTGCCCTTGAATTCGGTTTTCATGTCAATTCCTAATTGCTCTCAATCAGTTAAACATCACTAAGGCTGCAGATAAAAGAAGGAAAAGTAAAACTGGCTTTTAAACGTTAATTTAATGTAATACTTGATAATAATCCACCAGATTCTCCTGTGTTTTAATGATAGAGTTGTGATATTGAGAAACACAATAAGCCTTTTTGCTCCCCCCCCCCGGGGCTTCATTTAGGCTGGACTTTATTAATGTAACAGCTCTTTACCAGAGCTCTTAAAGCACACACAGATTCATACTTGTGCTTTTAATACTAAACTACTGTATAGAGCTTTTCCCCTCACACACACACACACACACACATACACACACACACAGCCTCTTTGTCTGCAGCAGCTGTATTGCTTTCAGTCTGTGTTTAACCTCTTTATATTTTTCTAATAGTATAGCTTTATCCTCTTTTGTAAAATCAGCCACTCATCTGACAGTACACTTATCTGTAATTGTGATTGTTCAGATCCCACCAGCACCACCACTTTCATATGAGTGTGCAGGGGAAACCCTGGGTTACCCAGCTTCCTGTGACTGCTTATCCTGATTGCTGATGTTAGGGTAAATCAATCCAAGATACCCTGGGTATGTTGAACGTGTGTCATAGTGCAAACTGCTTGTAAACACAAATATCTGATAAGATATAGGCATGTAGACATAGTCAAGACAGTAGAAATGAGTGAATGTTTCGGAAAATGCTGATCTTCTGGGATTTTACCACACAACCATCTTTTGTTGAGAAAATATCCAGTCAGCAGCAGTTCTCTGGGTGAAAATTCCTTGTTGATCCCAGAGGAGAATGGCCAGACTGCTTTGAGCTGAGAGGAAGGCAACAGAAACTCAAATAACCACCCCTTCCAACCAAGATATGGAGAAGAATATCTCTGAATGCATGACAGGTGAAACCTTGAAGCAGCAGAAGACCACACCAGGTGCCACTCCTGTCAGCTAATAACCAGACACTGAGGCTACAATTTATACATGCTCACCAAAATTTTACAAAAGAAGACTGGAAAAAATGTTCCATGTACTTATGACTCTCGATTTCTGCCATGTTTGATGGGGTGGTCAGAATGTGGCATACACAACAGGAAAGCGTGGGTCCGTCCTGCACTGCATCAACAGTTTAGGCTGCTGCTGCTGGTGTAATGATGTGGGGAATATTTTCGTGGCACAGAAGAATGTTTCCGGCACCTTGTTGAATTTTTGCTGTAAAGAATTGAAGCAGTTCTAAAGGCAAAGCTGCATCCCACCTGGTAGTAGCAAGGTATACCTAATAAAGTGTCTGGTGAATGTACAATATATACATGTATAAAATTTTCCCCAAAAAATTTTCTATATGTCGATACTACTCTGCAATTGATACCACTCAATGTTGTCATACTCCATCATAAATTACTCAAAGACTAGAAATGTATTTTGTTGGATTTTAAAAACTGTAAAATATGATTTAAAGTGAGATTTACAACAGATAAAACAGTTTGTAGTTCACTTTGCATTATTGCGACTATTTTTATTTAAAGTAGAAAAAGACAATGAATTATTAGCTGTAATTGTTTATATGAACTTGAGATATTAATTTTTAAATTTTGCCAATGGTGAGATAGAGATTTCTGAAATTCTAGGGGGAAAAAAATGACCTTGAAAATGAAATATATGAATTTTTTTCCATAAAGTGTATGAGAATGGAGAAATAGTATAGCATAAAAAGGGGTTTGATCTTTCTGCACTTGCCCAAAACTATAGATTTTAAAACCACTTCTGATTCTGTCTCACTTTGAAGTCTCATGTGAGGATACTCTGTGGGATCTGCCATCTTTCAGGAAAAAACAAACCAAGCTGATGGCAAATCTTTGCTTCACTTATGTTAGAGGTCACATAGCCACTATAAATCCACGAAGATCCGATTTGTAGTGAGGAGTACAATTTGGCCAGATTACACAGTATACTGTATATTTATCTTCCCATTTTCCCTGCCTGTCTTTCCTGTTCAGGGTTACAGGGGTTTCGGTCCATTCCAGCAAGTGTTTGGTTAGAGAATACATCTTGAACAAATTGCCAGTGCAAGAACAAGCGAAAATAAGAACAGGTGGCACGGTGGTTAGCACTGTTACCTCACAGCTAAAAGGTCTGGGTTTGAATCCACCATGTTCTGCTTGTGTTTGTGAGGGTTTTTTGCAGGTACTCTGGTTTCCTCCCACTGTCCAAAGACATGCAGTTAGTGGGGTTAAGCCTCTGGCCCTATGACAGCTGGGATAGGCTCCAGCGCCCGCCCTCATCCATATGCAGAAGAGAATGGATGGATGGAAAATAAGAACATCCTTAAGGATCATGATGTAAAAATAGGATATCATGTTTTGTCTTCTTTGTTTATATTTGTTGAATCAGTGCTGCTATTTCCCTTGTTAGCACAAGTGAATCATTTGCTTTCTATTTGTCTCAATGATTTTGGTTTAAGGCAGGGTTTTAAAATGACACACTGAACTGTTTTTATATATATATAATTTTGAGACCTGTATTAAAAAAAGCAAGGTTTTGATATTTAGATATATATATTTTTTTTTTTGATAATTTGAGCAGTTGTGGTTGAAATAAAAACATCTAACAGCAAAATTGTTATTTTTATTATTATTTTTTTTTTAATCTTTTTTCCCTTGTAGCGGACATCTGGTCTTGCTTAATAACAGAATGATGTGATGATAATGTTTTCTTTTTCATGTGGATTTCTGGTCCAATTTATTGTTATTTCATGAATAATAAAACAGTTAGATGAAGGAAACACATCCGAACACTGAAATATTGTTTTAAAAAATAACTTTTCATAGTCAAACCTTTAGATTAAAAAAGAAAGGTGAACGCTCAGAAGAGGACATCCCAGATATCGAGGACCCTGAACTGGGCAAAAGACATCACTTGAAGTCTATTATGGATAATAAACATTGTGTAGGAAAAAGGAGCATTGTGGGAAAGGAGACTTCAGCTCATCTACACGGGCCTTCCGTGGTCTCAGCCTTGTTGCACTCTGTTTAAGAGATGTCTCGTCTTCCAGAGGGCACTATTTTTTCCCCCTTATCAAAGGCATCAGCCTCATTTGTTACCAGTATATCTGGATCCAAGTCATAGATATGAACAGATATGAACATCAATATGCTGAAGGATGTTTTCAGCTCCACAATGTTTGGGCTTTTTCACCTTCTAGCTCCAGTGCCTGGCCCTCCTGCTCGTCATCCCCCGACTCCCCTTCTACAATTCTGAATTCTGCATTATTCTTTTCCCACTTATTAGAGACATCAAGATCATCTGTTACTTTGATCGACTGCCTAATCTGGATGAATCTGTCTCGACTTATTGAATTGGCTACAACCAGGACTCAGTATATCCAGATCCTATAGGATACTGGAGTCATTGACACAGATAAGCTGAAGAATGTTTTGGGTTTTAAGGGTGCCTTCAGAGATGAGCACCTCTCTGTGGTTTGTGTGCTCCGACATTTTCAAAGACCTGGTTGTTAATTAGTGTTTGATGTAATCAGGGGGCCTCCAGTCTCGGTGGTTGTGGCCAGCATTGTGCTATTTTCATGTTTCATGTTAGAACGTCTTTCAACCCAAATTCATCCGAGTTTAAATTGAATTGATAAAGAAAGGAGAGGTACAGGTTACTGCACTTTTAGCAAATATTAATTATGCAGATCAACAGAGTAGCTGTGCTTGTGTGTGTGTGCCTGTGCGCGTGTGTGTGTGTATCCAGCTGAAAATGCTATTATGTCCCATCTATATATTGTAATGCCAGAAGATTTCAGAGCCCTGGGTTACACATTGATTTTTATCCTTAATGGACAGTGGGTGCCATCACTTTGACCTGCAGAGGCTCTTCAAAAGCTGGTATTTCCTCTGAGATTTCACTTTTCCTGCTCTAATGTCTGGCCGTCCTCCACTTCATCCCCTGACAGCTATAAGTCTGACTCCCCTTCTAAAATTCTAAATGAAATCCTTTCTGCCTCATTCAGCCCTCTGCTTCCTAAAGTATGGAGATAGGTTGAAAACTGGAGTCCTGCTGTCCACACTGAAGCTGAATGAAAGTTAAACATGACTGTATGCTTCTGAATTAAATTACTAAGTTGAAGTTAATAATCTCATATTGAATAAACAATTAGATTTTTAGCAATAGCAACATCTATAAAAAATATATCACTTAAGCTAATTTGTTGCTGTAAAATGTGGAAGCTGCAGTGCCCGTTATTTCGAAAAGAAAGTCCATATTGTCTGTTATTTAAACTCCCGTAAATGTGGCATCACTAGAAAGCCCAGGATGTCCCTTTGACAGTACAGCAGGACTCAAATAGATTGCACACATTTTGTTTGATTTTGAGTGTTACCCGCAAGAGCAAAAATGAATTTGACACAGAAAAACAATTTGAGAAGTTTGTTATCAAGGTGGTTCCAAAACACAAACATAATGACAAATATAAAACATTTAAATCACTGGGGTTTTCACCATTACATAAGATCAAATTTCATAAATAGATCTTTAAGAATTATGGGGCTTGAATTGAACTTAGCTGGCCCTGATAGATTTGACTTTGTCACATCTCACACAGGCCACATGTTGATATTAGCTGGAGGTGTTAGAGCTATTGAAAAAGTATAACCAAAGGATGTTACGGTGCTTATGGGATTTGAACTACTTCAAAAAAGTATAAATAAGCCCCAGGAGGAGAATCTTCACACACATCATCCAAAGATACAGGACAAACACTTCCCAGCAGTTTTCACAGACACAAATGAGACACACAAGCACACACTCATAAAAGTGAAATGACCCGAGGGGGAAGTTAACCCTCTTTCTAAACACAGGACGTTCTGAAAAAGAGTTTCCTTCATCTCAGGTTTTACAAATTCAGAGTTTTCACTAAACCTGCTTTTTGCCACATTCCCCTAAAGCTGACACACAGCACAAAACTCCAAGCACAGCAAATTCTTCATCTGCAATACCAAATGTTTCATAACTGACCCAGATCACATCCAGCAAACTGCTGGATAAGATCTGGCCCCGGCAACTTGCCCGTTGCCAGGGCTGGCCAGATGGTGGATTTGAACCGAGGACCTTCTTGCTGTGAGGCAACAGTGCTAACCACTATTAACCACCATAAAGCAAATTGTATTTTATGTGTTTTTGGCTAGAATTTAATCAAACTTACACACATCGATCACCTCATGAGTCTTCACCCACACTGTGCTCAAGCTCGAGGTCACATTTGTCGTTTTGTGGGCAATAACCTTTAAATTGTAATGGATTGTGAGCCGGATGAGTTGTGTTGTTGCACTTTTTCTTGTAAGAAGTGAAAACGGTTCTTAAAATGCTACAATTAAAAGGACACATAATGAAACAACATCACTGCATTGATGGCAAATAGTCTTGAAGAAATCTATAGTAGCATTATGTGAAAGTTGTCTTAACTCTTTTTGCCATGCTAATTTTGTGCTAGACTGGTAAAAGTTGCCACTGTGTACACAGATCTCACCTGTGATGGGACGTAATGCAGCCCTGCAAGGACTGCTTCTGGGGCTCTGATGTAATTGTCTGATTTTAAATGCATGTTTTTGCCTATTTAATGACAGTTACTGTCACTCAAAATTCATTAGTATATTTTAGAGTTCACAGACTATATCTCAACACATATTCTTTGGCATTCTTTTGTAGCATTGTAGCTGTTGGGTTTGACGTTTTAAAAGGAGACAAAGAGAAAAAGAAAATTTGAGGTTCGGTGGAAGACAGCGTTTCTGCTGTTAACATAAACTCCATAGGAAATAGATACAAGACGGCATGGTAAGGTTCAGTCACAAAGTATTTGTTGCCACATCAAAGTGAGCTGTTTATTCAGTGCACTTGTAAAACGCAAAAATTGTCAACATAATACCCCGAGATTGCATTTTTATCCAGCTACTTTTATTCCAGAGCAGGGTGAATCAGAAGGTGTGAGCCGACTGAGCTGTGCTGCATCTTGGGGGCAAAGGCGAAACAGCTCTGTCGATCAGGTGAATAGTCAGTGTCAGCAATGATAGCCGAGGTGTGAG
>VUQJ01027639.1:6532-18360 GCA_015108635.1 Andinoacara biseriatus | reverse complement strand
GTTGCCATTGTAGTGGAAGGCAGGAGAAACCAGTCGGTAATTTCATGAAAAATCATTGACGGTCTCAACCTGACCCCCTCAGAAATACATGATTTATTTTTTTCTGCACAGTAACTGTTGATGACCTGCTCAGTTTTTATAATTTCTTCCAAAGAAAAGACACCTGGCTAGAATATGAGTCTCATATCAAACTGTAGATCTGACAAGTTATGAGTGTTTACACTCATATTGCAGTCTTGAAATTTTCATTTGGCAGCTTATTGTAAATATGGACTTAGGAAGGCTCAAAAAGGCTTGAATAAACAAAGGGACTTCAAAATCACAAAATTTCAAACACCACTTTGTACTTTGAGGGCCTGTGAATCCAAAACTTGTGAAGGTATATGAAAGTAAATATTGCATGGCTCAATTAATTATGCAGTTTCTTTTGGATTTAAACAGAATGACCCCAACATCTCCATAATTATTTTTTTTTTTCTGAATTTCAACTCCAAATTCAAAGTTAAGATTTTACAGCATTTGTTAATTATTTTGTCATGGTTCCAATATATTATTGGCGTGTCTGTTGTTGTTGTTTTTTTTATGAAAGACAGAAAACAAAAACCGTTTTATATTTTTTTCATCAATAGAAGAGCATCTGCAGAATCACTCTGTTGAAGCCCATTCTTTAAATTTTCCTTTGTCTCCCAAAATACTAGTTCATTTCCTGTATAACTGTAATTACCAAAAACAAAAAACAGGCAAAATATAACATTTATAGCTACTGTAACATAGTTTAAGTAAGTAAAGAATACTCACTTGGTCTATAGATATGTCTTCAAACTCAGTGACTGCTGTTCACTGATGTTTCTGCCTGGATTGACAGCTGTCATGTGGCACACAGCAGTAGCAGTGTGTGTGAGGGTTTTTGCATAATGGGTTTTATGGGATTCTATTACAGTAAACTATAGAAAGCAACACTGCTCTCTAACATGTGTTAGAGAGCAGTGTTGCTACAGGGGACATGAGCATTTAACTACAGAGTTCATGCAGTAAAAAACGGGCATTCAGAGCAATACTGAACTAAATAAAACAGCAAACTGAGACTTTATGTTAGAACAACAGTCAACCAGATTGTGCAGATTAATGTTGTTAATTCAAGTCAGCTGAACTCAATTTTTGTATGGGGTTTATCTTAGAATATAAAACACCTCAAGATCTTTTATATTGTAAGGTATGAGACAACCCCCTCTGACCAAGCACTTGGTGACAGTGGTTTAGGAAGTACAAAACTTTACATTTTTCAGTAAGAAAGTAGAATTATGTATACTAAGTCAGCCAATTTGTATTTTGAGCATTGAGCAGCTTTTACATATTTCCAAACCGGTGGTTATTCTTCATGTCAGCCATCCATCCCATTTGACAGGATTCAATGACTTTCAAATTAAGCGGTGGCATTCTGTGTATACAAAGTACAGGGCATATGTGTGTGTGTGTGTTGAATTATGTATAGATGAGTTCCCGTGATTACATGCATGACATTATTATGTATGCATGTCTGTATCATTATCTCTTTGTATGTATAGAGCCAAATATTTCATATTGTGCATCATTAAAGTAAATAAATAATAAGTAAAGTCTTTTTTAGTGCCCCGAATCAGAAGAATTACACAATTTTATGAAAAAAACTCATCTAAAAATTACAATGGTTTTAAGACAAGGAACAAGAAAGCAACTGTCAGTTGGCTGTACAATCAGAAGCAATCAGCAAATTACTTAAAAAATGGCAAACGTGAGCTAAATTTTATAAAAAGCTTGATAAAAGGTCACCTGAAATTAGTTGGCAGGACTTTTAAATCAATACCATGAACTAAAATATGCCCGCTTTGAGACATGAGGGCAAGAAAATGGAGCTGCTCTTTCCCCTGTGAGTACGGACTACACACCCTTGATAACATCGGAAGAAGTGAGATGCATCCTCAGGTCTGTGAATGCTAAGAAGGCAGAGCGACCAGACACCATCCCAGGAAAAGTGCTCAAAGAATGCACATTCCAACTCGCAGATGTCTTCACAGGAATTTTTAATATGTCTCTTGCCAAGGGGATTGTATCAACCTGTCTGAAAACAACCATCATTCTAGTTCCCATGCAAAAGAAAATCAGCACTTTAAATGATTACAGACCAGTGGCACTGACTCCCATTATCGCCAAGTGCTTTGAAATACTGGTGGCAAAGCGTGTCGAGGCTGCACTCCCTCATTGCCTAGACCAGCACCAGTATGCTTACAGGAAAAACCGTCTACTGTTGATGCCATCATCATAGCCCTCCACACAACACTGACGCACCTGGATAAGAGAGACACAAACGTGAGGCTTCTGTTCAATGATTATAGCTCTGCATTTAATACCATTGTCCCTAACCGTCTATCACCAAACTCCTTGATCTGGGCCTCAGCCGCAACCTGTGTGTGTGGATCAAGGATTTCTTAACTAATCGTCCACAGACTGTGAAAATGGGTCATCACCAATCTTCAAGCTTATCCCTCAGCATCGGTGCCCCACAAGGCTGTGTATTGAGTTCCCTGCTTTATAACAACTACACATATGCCTCCTCCCACCCTTAGAAAACAATAATAAAATTTGCAGACGATACAACAGTGATAGGACAAATCACCAATAACAATGAAAGTGCCTATAGGGACGAGGTTGACAGGAAGGTGTACTGAAAACCACCTACACCTAAATGTCAGGAAAACCAAATAAATAATTGTGGACTTCAGACAACGAAAGGCGAATCCTCAACCTCTCATCATCAACGGTGAGGAAGTGGAGATGCTTTCCTGGTTTAAGTTCCTGGGGAATAGGCTCTCAGCGGACCTGAAATGGGAGAGGAATACCACCGCCCTAGCCAAGAAAGCACAGCAACAGCTCTACTTTCTACGAACACTGAAGAGAAACAACCTGCCTCCCAAGCTGCTAAAGTCCTTCTACCACTGCTGCATTGAAAGTGTCATCACATACTGCATCGCGGCATGGTATGTCAACTGCACAAGTAAGGACAAAAAAATCCCTAATAAGGTCTGCTGAGAGAATTATTGGGCTTCCACTGCCTCCCCTGGAGGACATTTTTAAGATTCGCTGTCTCCATCATGCATATGACATTTTGCATGACAAGACCCATCCTGCCAACCACCTCTTCACCCTGCTACCTTCTGGAAGACGCTTCCGGGCCACCCCTGCCCACACCTCCAGACTACCAAACAGTTTTATCCCCAGAGCCACAACAGAACTCAATAACCAAACAACCCTCCCAATTCCTATTTAGTACAACTGCACTTCAGAGGGATATGCAATGTGCAATATACAGTGTATCACAAAAGTGAGTACACCCCTCACATTTCTGCAGATATTTAAGTATATCTTTTCATGGGAAAACACTGACAAAATGACACTTTAAACCAATGAAAAGTAGTCTGTGTGCAGCTTATACATGTATACTGTACATTTCATTGAGGGACATATGAACTCCAATATGTACTGTGAAATAATGAAGCAGAGCCCCTCCCTCCGGAAACTGGGTCGCAGGGCAGTGTTCCAGCATGATAATGACCCCAAACACACCTCTAAGACAACGACTGCTTTATTGAAGAGGCTGAGGGTAAAGGTGATGGACTGGCCAAGCGTATCTCCAGACCTAAACCCAATACAACATCTTTGGGGCATCCTCAAGCGGAAGATGGAGGAGCGCAAAGTCTCGAATATCCGCCAGCTCTGTGATGTCATCATGGAGGAGTGGGAAAGCATTCCAGTGGCAACCTGTGAAGCTCTGGTAAACTCCATGCCAGGAGAGTTAAGGCAGTTCTGGAAAATAATGGTGGCCACTGAACATTGACACTTAAGGAACTTTCACTAAGGGGTGTACTCACTTTTGTTGCTGCTGGTTTAGACATTAATAGCTGTATATTGAGTTATTTTGAGGGAGGAATAAATTTACTCTGTTATATAAGCTGCACAACGCTACTTAAATATCTGCAGAAATGTGAGACGTGTATTCACTTTTGTGATACACTGTATTTTGCTTTGATGGTTTTTTGTTTGTTTGTTTTTTTATTATTTGTGCTTTTAATTATTTATATGTAAAGGTGTGATTGCAGTGAGTGTGTGGATGTGAGCATTAATCTTTTAGAGGTTGCACAAGCTAATTTCGTTGTGTGTCAATCACATAATGACAAATCTATCTATCTATCTATCTAAATAAAACTGAGGTTATTATACTTTGGCCCTACAAATCTTAGAAACATGGCTAACCACATGTCTACGCTGGGCCTCAAGGAATATTGTGTGGAATCATTTTTGACCAGGAATTATCAGTGCACATATTAAATAGCTATGTAGGACTGCTTTGTTGCATTTGCAAATATCTCTGAAATCACAAACATCCTATCTCAGAGTGATGCTGAAAAACTAGTTTCACATAGCCCCACAGCATGATGGAACTGCCACCAAATTTTACTGTGGGTTGCAAGTGTTTGTCTTGGAATGCTGCATTCTTTTTTCACCATGCTTACCACCCCTTGTTATGTCCAAATAACTCCATTTTAGTTTCATCAGTCAACATCACCTTGTTCCAAAATGAAGCTAGCTTGTCCAAATGTTCTTTAGCAGACCTCAAGCAACTGTGTTTGTGGTGTGTGCAGAGGAAAGGCTTCTGCATTACTCTCCCATACAGCCTCTCCTTGTGACTGGATAAGTCAGATGAGTTTAGCACTAAAGCCCTCCTCAGCTCCCAAGATGCCCATTTCCAATATTCACTATCTACGCAAATTCCATGAATTGCCTTGTTCATGCACAACTACACACACTAACAACAGCTGGAGATCGATTGTCTAAACAGTCACATAATGTTTGGATTGGCTTCACTGGCTTGGCTGCAAAATTTCTGGTTCACAGAATATCCAGCAACGGATTTCCGGACTTCTGAAAAATTTTAGCTGAAAATTTCGGAATTCCAGAACGTTGGCGCACAACATTCCGGAATTCAGCAAACTTTTTTTTTCAGAATTCCTGCTGCAGAATTCTGAATTTGCAGAATTCCGGAATTCGCTAAAATTTGTAGGGCTAAATTGCAGAATTCCGGAATGTTGGAGCACAACATTCCAGAATTCTGGAATTTTGTGCCAAAGAAATCTCAGAATTCTGGAAGATTTGTGGGGGTACATTTTGGAATCCCAGAATGTTCTGCTCCAACGTTCTGAAATTTTGGAATTCCTGCTGCAAAATTCTGGATTCATAGAAGATCCAGTAATGGAATTCCGGAAAATGCAGCTAAAATTTAGAATTGTGGCCAAGTAACCAGCCTGTTTGCCTAGCAACTGACCTAGCAATCGGCTCTAGCAACCGGCCTATCTGCCTGGCAACCGACCTAGCAACCGACCATAGCAACCGAACTACCAACTGTACATAGTAACCGACTTTCCAATGATCCATAGCCACTGACTTAGCAATCGGCATAGCAACCGACCTAGCAACCGACCTATTTGCCTTGCAACTGGCCGTAGCAACTAACCTTTCTGCCTAGCAACCGGCCATAGGAACCATCCTATCTGCCTAGCAATTGGCCACAACAACCGACCTAGACACTGGCCATAGCAACTGACCTAGCAACCGGCAAGAGCAAGCAACCTACCAACCACATATAGCAACCTACTTTTCAATCATCCATAGCCACAAACCTAGCAACCGGCATATCAACTGACCTATCTGCCTAGAAACCGGCCACAGCGACCATCCTAGCAACTGTTCTATCTGCCTAGCAACCGGCCACAGCAACCGACCTAGACACTGGCCTTAGCAACCGACCTAGCAACCGGCCATAGCAAGTGACCTTAAAACAGGCTCAGAAACCAGCCTATCTGCCTAGTAACCAACATAGCAAATAGAATTCCCTAAAATTTGTAGGTCTAAATTGCGGAATATTGGTGCACAACATTCCGGAATTTCTGAAATTTCCACCCAAGGAAATTAGACTCTGAAAAGGCCCTGAAAAGGATAAGCGGAAGCGAGTGGATGGCTGGATGAAAATTTTGGAATTCCTACTGCAACCGGCCTATCTGCCTAGTAACCGACCTAGCAACCAGCCTAGCAACCGAACTACCAACCGGCCATAGCAACTGAACTACCAACCGTACATAGTAACCAACTTTCCAATTGTCCATAGCCACCGACCTAGCAACCGGCATAGCAACAGACCGAGCAACGACCTATCTGCCTAGCAACTGGCCATAGCAACCGTCCTACAAACCGCACATAGTAACCGACTTTCCAATCGTCCATAGCCACCGACCTAGCAACAGGCATATCAACTGACCTATCTGCCTTGCAACTGGCCGTAGCAACCGACTTTTCTGCCTAGGAACCGGCCATAGCAACCATCCTAGAAACCGTCCTATCTGCCTAGCAACAGGCCACAGAAACCGACCTAGACACTGGCCATAGCAACCGACCTAGCAACTGGCCACAGCAACTGACATAGCAACAGACCTAGCAGTTGGCATAGAATATCCGGAAACGGAATTCCGGAAGATTTGTGGTGGTAAATTTCAAAATTCTGTATGTTGGTGCACAATATTACAGAATTTTGAAATTTTTAGCCAAAATTTTTTGGGAATTCCCACAGCAAAATTCCAGATTTACGGAATATCCAGCAACAGAATTACGGAAAATTGGTAGCTCTAAATTTCGGAATTCTGGAATGTTGTGCTCCAACATTCCGGAATTCCAAAATTTAGAGCTAAAATGAAATCTCGGAATTCTGGAAGATTTGTGGGGGTACATTTTGGAACTCCAGAATGTTGTGTTCCAACATTCCAAAATTCCTTTATTTTCTGCCAAAGAAATTTTGGAATTCCTGCTGCAAAATTCCGGATTCATGGAAGATCCAGAAACGGAATTCCGGAAAATCTGTGTGGCTAAATTTTGGAATTCTGAAGCTGTAGACGTTTCCTTAACCCATCAGGAGGACCAGTATATGCTCCTTTGTTCAAGGAGGTACAGGATGAGCACTGCCAGAGCTACAAAATGACCTCCAGCAGCCACTGGTGTGAATTTAACATAACAAAATGTTTATTTGTCACATGAACAGTTATACACAGTACAATGTACAGTGAAATGGTTTTTTGTACCTGCATCCAATAGTAAATAGTGAGAAAAAGACAACCAAAACAAGACAAAAGCAAAAAAGAGAAATATTTATATTTTATATATATATATATATATATATATATATAAATGGGTAAATGCAATACAGTATATACACAGAATATTATAATATAATGATTGACATTGTGCATTGTCCATGATATTCCAATTTAAGGGCTCAGAGTTGAGCAGATGGATGGCTTTTAGGCAAAAACTCTTCTTCAGCCTTTCAGTTTTGGTCCTCAGGCAGCGGTAATGCCAGCCTGATGGGAGCAGGGAGAGGAGAGAGTGTCCAGGGTGGCTGGGCTGTTTTAGGATCTTCAGAGCATTCAACCTGCACTGCTTGGTGTAAATGTCCGGCAGTTTGGGGAGAGTGGCTCGGATTGTCGTTCAGCTGAACGAACCACCCTTTTTAGGGCCATGAAGTCCTGTTTAGTGCACTTTCCCATCCAGGTGGTGATGCTCCCACACATGATGCTCTTGATGGTGCAGGTGTAAAAGTTCCTGAGCACCTTGAGTGGGAGCTCGAAGTCTCTCAGCCGCCTGAGGAGGTAGAGACGCTGTCTGGCCTTCTTCACAGTGTTGTTATTGTGATGAGTCCAGGTAAGCTCCCGTGAGATGGTCACTTCCAGGTATTTGAAAGTGTCCACTCTTTCCTCAGCACCATTCATGAGAAGAGGATGGTGGTCCCTCTGCTGCTTCCTGCTGAAGTCCACAATCAGTTCCTTTGTTTTGCTGATGTTAAGCAGAAGGAGATTCTCCTGGCACCAGTTCTCCAGGAGGGAGACCTCCCTCCTGTAGGCTGCCTCTTCATTGTGGGAGATCAGTCCCACAACAGCAGTGTCGTGGGCAAACTTTATGATGACACTGGACTCTGATGTGGCCTTGCAGTCGAGGTGTACAACGAGTACAGCAGAGGGCTGAGCACACAGCCCTGGGGGTATCCAGTGTTGAGGGTGAGGGAGGATGAGGTGAGGTTACCCACTCGTACCACCTGTGGTCTGGTGGTCAGGAAGCTGTAAACCCACCTACACAGGGATGGGCCCAGGTCCAGGTCGAACAGCTTAGAGACCAGCCTGGAGAGGACTATGTTGTTGAATGCTGAGCTGTAATCTACAAATAGCACTCTCACATATTTCCCCTTGCCAGAGTCTACGTGGGAAAGTCTTTTGTGGAGGAGGAAGGATATGGCGTCATCTGTGGATCTGTGTGGCCGGTATGCAAACTGTAGTGGGTCGAGGGTGATGGGCAGTGAGGATGTGATAAATGTCTAGATGAGTCTCTCAAAACATTTCATCACCACAGAGGTGAGAGCTATGGGCCTGAAGTCATTGGGGCCGCTAGGGTGTGGTTTCTTGGGGACAGGGACTATTATGGAGTTTTTAAAGCAGGTGGGAATCACACACAGTTTCAGTGAGAGTTTGAATATCACTGTAAACACAGGTGCCAGCTGGTCAGCACAGGTTTTAAGGACAAATCCAATGCACCCTGCAGAGCAGCCTCTGTTTGATCAGTCCACCGTGTCACTTCTCTCACAGCAGGAGGTTCCTGCCTGAGCCTTTGTTTGTATTTCAGCATAAGAAGGACAGAGGTGTGATCTGGCTTCCCAAAGGGCGGAAGAGTCTTTGCTTTGTAGCCCTCTTTGAATAGAGAGTAGCAGTGTTCTAGCGTCCTCTCTTCTCAGGAGGTGCAGTCGATGTGCTGAGTAAACTCCGGTATCACCTTTTTCAAGTTTGCACTGTTAAAGTCCCCAGCTACAATGAGAGCCGCATCACCCTGGTTAGTCTGATAGGTGGAAATCGACTCATGTAGCTTGGATAGTGCAGTGGCCGTGTCCGCCTGGGGTGGAATATAGACGGTGCTGAAGATAACCGAAGTGAACTCGTGGGGCAGGTAGTGCGGGAAGCATTTCAGGGTTAGGAGCTCCAGGTTAGGCGAACATGATAGTATCACACCAGTTGTTATTAATAATTAGGCACACACCTCCTCCTCTTGATTTTCCAGACTCGCTAGTTGGGTCCATGCGATGAATACTGAAGAACTCCGCCGGCTGTACGGCATGGTCCGGTACAAGGGGGGTCAACCATGTCTCCGTGAGACACATTATGTTACTGTCCCGTATGTCCCTCTGGAAATGTATCCTGGCCCTGAATTTGTCCACCTTGTTTTCCAGTGACTGGACATTAGCCAACAGGATGCCCGGCAGTGGCGTTTGGTGTGCTCTACGCCTGAGCCTCTCTCTCTTACGCCGGCTCTTTTCCCTCGGGGCCTTGTGCATGCCTTATGCGCTCCTTTGTTTGAGCTGGTGAAAAGCTGGAGAAAGATGTTTTAGAATACAGCCAGAGTGCTGTATTCCAATGTTAAAAAGAGTCTGCCTGTGATATGTGATATGACACAGAGCAGGTGAAATTCTGAAAAAATCAAAAATTAAGGCCCAAACTAATATACACAGACAGAGTGTCGTAGCAGGTACAACGGCTGCTGACCTCACCAGCGACATCTTGGCACAAATTTCTCTGACCAACCAATCAGAAAAAGACTTCATTAGGGTGGCCTGAAAGCCCAACATTCTCTAGTGGGTCCTGTACTCAGAGCCCGGTACCATGGAGCCTGATTGGCATTTGCCATAGAATACCAGAATTGGCAGGTCAACCACTGGTGCCCTGTGCTTCTCATAGATGAGAGCAGGTTCACCCTGAGCACATGTGACAGACGTGAAAGGGTCTGGAGAAGCTGTGGAGAGTGTTATGCTGCCTGTAACATCATCATTGGTGGTGGGTCAATGATTGTCTGGGAAGGAGTTGATACCATTGACTGGCCCCCACGCTTGCCTGACTTAAATTCAACAGAACACCTCTGAGACATTAACTATCGGTCATTCCAACGCCACCAGGTTGCACCTCAGACTACCCAGGAGCTCAGTGATGTCCTGGTCCTGCTGTGAGAGAGAACCCCACAGGACACCATCCATCGTCTCATTAAGAGCATTTTTGAGTAATGTATAATCTTACAGGTCCAAACTTTTATTAGTCTAGTATTTTGGTTGACCAAATACCAGCATTACTAATGGAATAAGTTGTCAGACTGACATATTTGACCTTTTAGCACCTTAGGATGCAGTTGTGAGCATGCTGACAGTAGCATCTGACTCTGACTGACCCTGTATAACCAGAGCCTCTGTGGCACTTTCAGTATCCCCACAACCTGTGAATTTCAAAATTTGGAAAAAACTTGGTCTCAATTTTGATTATATAATGGCTCAACTAATTGCTTATTAGGATTAGCTTGTTCATGTGGCGTTTTCATATAGAGTGTTACAACTCAGCAATAAAACATTTTGAGTCTTAGTTCTAATTTTAGTTTTAAATACTGATTTTTATTTTGTCTTCCAAAAGCTGTGGGGGGTTTTTTTGTTTTGTTTTTTTTAAAGATACAGTACTTTGCTTATTGTTCTTGGATTGACTGTAGACTGTATGTAAAATTCATAATGTTGAGCTCTGTGGTATCTGATTTCGATAAAAATGTTTTACAGTTTAAAATTGCATTTAAATTCCATTTTCATTCATTCATTCATTCTTATGAAATCTATATATTTCTCTCTCTTTTTCTGTTTTTCTCTTGTTTTGTTTGTTCTTTTTCTCAATACATACTATTGGATGCAGGTACAAAAAAACATTTCACTGTACATTGTACTGTGTATAACTGTGCATGTGACAAATAAACATTATCTTATCTAAATATTTGAATTCAAACTTATAGTCACTGCATCTCAGCTCTTAATACACTAAAGCAAGTAGTCTAAATTATTCATGATTTCTAATGCTGCAAATGTTAACATCAGTGATGTTTGTAAACACGAGAATCACGAGTAAACGTGAGTACTCCTAATTTACTGTCTGAGAGCTGACTTATGCCTCCCGCTGTACAATACAATAGACTCACACAAAATACTTACACAATAAAATAAATAAATTTGAGACAGTTGTGAAAAATATAGTAGATTATTTCACATTATGAATTATGAATAATATACAGCAAATATACAGAAAAATATAGAGATTATTGCACAAGCCCTGGTAACTGAAAAAGAATTCATGTGTGTGTGTTTGCAAAGATAATCAATTAAATTGTAAACTAAACACAAAAATAAATAGCCATGCTGAACAATAAAACGTGGAGGATTAGGGCAGTGCTCCAGTTCAGCCTCCACTCATCAAACTTTAACTGCCACCGGATGCTACGGTGATTCAGTTAGACAAAAATGGTATTTTCAAAGAACATTCAGAAGCAATCTGATGCTGCAGCAAAGCTGAACTATAATTTTGATAGCATGTAGCTATCTATAATTCAGAGCTGGGGGTGTGATATTAGCTTAAGTGCAGAATAAAACCTTTGCATCTAAATGACATATTTGCAGGAGAAGCTTTGCATGAAGGCTCCCTTGTAGATAGTAAATGAACAGTGATCCGAATCAGTCAGCTGCACCGTGGAGCATGTGTGCATGCGTCTTCCTTTCCTCTCATTCAGCTGTTTTAAAACGACACCCCCCCCCTTCCCAAACCCTGCTCCCACTCCGAGTGCAGTCATTTCTAGTGCAGAGAAATGTCCCTGGTGACACAGAGGGATGACGCAGGCTCTCTTCTTTCTGTTTC
>VUQJ01027638.1:0-10994 GCA_015108635.1 Andinoacara biseriatus | reverse complement strand
GAGCTGCTCATTAAAGTCCCACAACCTGACAAACTGTGGCCTTTCCATCAAATAGTTTGTGATCCAGGAAACTAAAGAAGAATCTACCCATCGCTGCAAGCTTGTCTTTGAATATATTTGATTGGACGGTTTTGAAAGCGCTTGAAAATCAGAGAACATAACTCTCACGTAAGCAACAGATTCCTCCAGATGAGCTAGGGCTCGATGAAGCATGTAGAGGACAGCATCATTTACTCCAATGTGTTGTTTGTATGCAAACTGCAAGGGATCAAGTTTGTCTTTGACCTCAAGTCTCAGTAGGTGTAGAATCAGCCGTGATGTAAAGGTCAGTGGTCTGTAATCGTTTAGTTCAGCTGGACATTTTATTTTTGGTACCGGTACAGTGCAGGATGTCTTCCACAGTGCCAGCACCCGCCCCAACTGTAGACTCAGGTTTAAGATCTTGTGGAGAGGTTGACAGAGTTGGGCAGCACAGTCTTTTAAGCAGCCTTGGACACATCACCAGGGCCAGCAGCCTTCCCAGAGCATAGTCTTCCTAGCTCCAATCCCGGTCTCGGTGACAGACAAGGGTGGAGGAACACATTACAAATGCAAGGAGATAGGGTAGCTGTGGTGGAGAGGCACACTTGCGAAGGAGAAGACTGAGTAGCAGTGAAGATGCCCACATGTTGAGGATAACTCACTGAAGAGCAGCGGTGGAAGTTGGTGTGATCACAGACTCAAATCTGTTGAAGAATTGGTTGTTCATCAGCTCTTTCCACATCCATAAGTGGCTGTCATTTCTTCTTGTTGTAACCAGTGGTATTGATATCACACCTCATAAATGTTGCTGTGTTTTAGATTCCTTTCTATCTTCTTTTTGCATTGCACTTTTGCCATTTTCAGCCTCTTCTTCAGCTCATGTTGCACCTGTTTGAGCCATTCTTTGTGACCGTCTCTGAAAGCTACCTTTTTTCTGGTTGAGGATTGCTTTTCTGTCATTTGTGATCCAGTGTTTGTTATTGTGGCGACGGCACACAGTTTTTGCAGGTATGACTGTGTCTCTGCAGGGGTTCATGCATTTAGTGAAGCAATCAACCTGTCTGTCGATGTTCATACTGTTCTCATCTGTTTCCAGCAGCACATTCCAATCTGTGCATTCAAAACAGTCCCTTAGAGCCTCAGTAGCACCAAACCCCCACCTTTTTCTTGCCACTAGCTTTAGTGTCTCTGTCTGACTGTATTAGGGTGAAACCAGGTAGATCTGGATTAGAGTCTGAGATGTTTTGGTTCAACCATGTTTCAGTAAAACACATGAGACTGCACTCACAGTATACTTTCTGAGTCTTCAATTTCAGTGAAAAAAAGCTCTCCTCTTGAGTAAACTCTTCTCTCCACAGAAGTATCCATCAGAACATGAAAAAAACAAAAGAAAATTGACAAAAATAAAATAAAAGATGAGAGCTACCACACGGCTGCTACCAGCTGAAGCTCATGTTCTGTCATGTGGACTTAACATTACTGATATTTCCATATCGGTCTACCTAAACAGAGCAACCCAGTACCACCTTTGGGTTTTGCAATGACACAAAGCGGCTGGTTGATACTCAGGAACTTGTGCAGGCAGCTAAAGCCCACTCTCTCCCTGGCCTTGAGCTTTGTATGAGTCGAGAGGAGCTACTGCAGGACCTCAGAGAGACCAGGTCTGAGTCTGATGCTCCACCAGTGGACACAGGTAGGGGAGGATGGGGAATGGGAAACAATGCAGGGTTGTCCTGCTCAAATCACAACCATAATTTAGACGTTTGGCGTGTCAGTTTTTGGGAAGCATGTGACATTTTTTCCTCTGACTTTTTATTTATTATTATTATTTTTTTTTTTTAAATATAGGGGCTGCTTATGAGCCAGATGAGTTTATGAATTTTAAGAAATCCCATGAAGTCCAGTCCATGTCTGAGGTGGTGGCCTGCTTGGCTCAGCACTGTGGAGTTAAACAGGTAGTTTTTTTTGGCTGCAGTCAGTATCTTAAAGGTAAAAACAAAATGCACATGCACACGAACTATTGAAGAACTATTAACTTGTATTTTTTAATTCAACATGCAGGTGATAGATGTAGGCTCAGGGAAGGGCTACCTGAGCTCCTTCCTCTCTCTTCAGTATGGCCTCCGGGTCTATGGCATTGACTCCTCCAGCACTAACACTCATGGTGCTCAGGAGAGGAACAGGAAGCTAAAGAAGTTTTCGAGAGCATACCAGAAACACACCAAAGCAGCAAGGACGCAAGCAGAAGTCACAGATTCACCTCAGGAGGAGTTAATAGAGAAAAAACCTGGGCTGAATGGAGGTGAAGATGTTTTATCTGATAATGGACCAAGAAATCGGTCGCAAGAGGAGCAGAGGGAGTTAACGAGCTCATCAGACATCAACCCCACAGTGGAAGGACATTCAGAGCAAAACCCAGAAACAGATGAGCTCTTTCTGAGCGCTTTATCCATTGATGTAATACAATCTGCGTCCCCCAGAGTTCCCCCAAGTCAACTCAGTGATGAGGAGAGAGAGAGGAGGAAGAGAGAGAACCTGGAGAGGAAAGCTCAGAATGGGACCGACAGTACCAGAGCAGTGTTTTCACCGCTCACATCTTATGTTACTGCAGAAACAGAGCTCCGAGAGCTCATCAATGAGCTGGAGGTAAGCTAACCAAAGGCACCCCCCCCCCCCAAAAAAAGCCCAAAGTAAATGTTTAATAAAAAAAAAAAATAGCAGCATGTTAGTGGTGCAGATATTCGATCAGCTGTATAGCATAGTAGCAAAGTTTGATTCCCATAGCAACTCCTAGAATTACAAGTCTGTCACAGCAGCTGGAGTTTGCATTAGTGGAGTGAGTCTGGGGTGTGACTGCAGCGCCAAATCTTCAAGGTGTCATCATCAATAAATTTTACCATCAGTCTCCTCTGCTCCCCTCCTTTCCCTTCCACCTCTTTTTCTCTTCTCTTCCATCTCTGCATGATTTCTCCAAACCCCAGGATGCAGTCGTGGTTGGCCTGCACACTTGCGGTGACTTGGCTCCCAGCACACTGAGGATGTTTGTGGCTAAGCCAGAGCTAGCTGCAGTCTGCAGTGTGGGCTGCTGCTATCACCTGCTGTCTGAGGAGTTTGACCCTGCCCAACAAGGTAAACAGACACACACACACACATTTAGAGTTGTAAATCGCTGCCAGGGCCAAGGAAGTGTGTTTGTGTGAGTTGCAAAGCTTAACTGTATACACACATCTACACACACAGGCTCTGTGGTTTCCCATGCACCAGGTTCACAGTCTATCTCTCTCTTTATTTTCACCTACGCTTCTCCCACAGTTCAATCTCTGACACCTGCACTTCATCAATCTGATCTTATCTGAAATGTAATGTTATATTCCCACAAAGAGCCATGTAACCACTTACACTGAGACACCACAACATTAAAACCACCTGCCAGATATTGTATTGGTCCCCCTTGTGAGCACTGACCTGTAGACACAGATCACTGTCGTCCTGCGGTGTCTGTCACCATCAGCTGAATCTTTGGGTCCTGTGGGCTGTAGGGTGCAGCCTGTTCGAATCGGGCGAGTCCCAGTCAGTGCCATGTCTTGACTAATGTAGTCATAGAAGCATTCTTATTTCTGTCTACAGTAATTTATATTTGGTGATATGGCTCTGTTCTGGGACTTCCCCACCCTTAGCCTCATATACACTCACCGGCCACTTTGTTAGGTACACATGTTCAGCCTATCGTTAATGCAAATTCTAATTGGCCAATTGACACAGATGAGCTACAGCAGCAAAAGACTACTCTACCAGTCTTGTCAGGTAAAAAGACCCCCTGATATCAATTTCTGTTGTGATATTCAGGTTATAGGGTTAGAATTAGGCATAAACAATATGAAAGCATGGATCCATCCTGTATCAGTGGTTCAGGCTGGTGGTAGTGTAATGATGTTGAAGATATTTTTTGGCACACTTTGGGCCCCTTAGTACCCTTGTGCATCATTGAAATACCATGACTTCGCTGCTTTAGTGTGTTTCTGAATATTACTGCTGACCATGTCCATTCCTTTATGACCACAGTGTACCCATCTTCTCTTGGTTGCTTTCAGCAGGAAAACATGCTGTGTCACAAAGTTCAGATCATCTCCAACTGGTTTCTTGAACATGACAATGACATGACAACAGTCTCACTCTCTTAAATGGCAGCTTTGTGATGTGGTAGAATGGGAAATTCATATCATGGATGGGTAGCAAATAAAACTTCATCAACTGTGTGATGTTATCATGGCAATATTGAGTAAAGTCTGTGAGTAATGTTTCCATTGATTAAACAGGATGAAAAGAGGGAGCTAGGGTGGAGGTGAGTTGGGTGGCAGCTTGCACAACTGTAGGCAGGCTAAACCAGGTTAAATAGTTGCAGATTAGACGCAAAAATCTTCCACATCTTGTGTGAACTAACTGTGTGTTTAATTTTTCGCAGCTGGGACAGACTCAGCCACACTACAGTGTTGTGGCTAATCAGTGTGTATTCCTGCTCTGTAGTAAACAAGTCAAATGTTCCACTGAGCATCCCGAGACATGGCCTAGATACCCTTCTGGAGATTGGGTTAGCTCAGATGCCTACTGTTACAGTCATTAGACTAAAGTTATGGATTTTAAATGGCTGTTGAAGGATGCTGAAAATGAGAATTTTTGACCTTTTTATTTGGAAACAGAATCAATTAGAAGGAATTGATTCTGCTGCCAGCATGAAGTATTTTATCCTCACCGTGTCATAGCTAGCCCCAACTTTCACACAGAGGAGGCTGTTTGTTATTGTCTGCTGCTGCCCTAACTTGACAGCGATGCAGGTGCCAGAATGCAGACTGATATCATCCCTGTTTCATATATTCCTCCACTCCAAAGTTTATGAGGTATGAAATTGTCTACATGTGTCCTCGTGCTTTGTCTGTAGCCTCTGCACGGCTGTCGGAAAAGAACCCACGCTACAGTCGATGCAGTCCCACGTCATCTCTTGTTAACAGTGCAACCTTCGACACTCAAGAGCAGAAAGTGATATCATGACAGCTGATTGAAAACACTCCTTTCCACGCTTGTTTCCCGATCTCTTAAAGAAGGGAACAAAGGCCTTTGCTCACACATGCACACACTTTCACTCCCCTTTTGGCCTTACAGTGCAGTCTGGGCTGCAGGCCAGCTCCTGCGGTGGCCTGCCTCAACCCAAAAAGGATCCAAAGGCCTGAAAGCGTCATTATAGAAGGAAGTTATACATTTATGGGATCAACTCATGTAGAATTCAAGCAATTCCTGAAGTGCATCCTTCATATCTAGTACCACGCTCTTACGATTTACTCTTTCTATTTCTATTTACCCACAGCAGCAAAACTGCTCCAAGATGAGCAAAGTTAGGGATCCAGATTCTGAGTGTACATGTCCAGTGACACACTAGCATATCAGAAATATTTATCTGAATTTCAGGGAATTTATGCGGCCACTTCAAAATGAACTCTGTGACCAATACAAGGGTAACTACTATAAACAGCTCTGTGCACATGCTGAAACCCACCCTTCAGATGTCACAAAGCCTTGTCCACTTCAGTTGCCTCAGAAGGCCCGTGTCAGCGGCCATGTGCCGGGCAGACGTGAAGCTAACCTGACTGCTAATCTGCCCCCTGTGTCCAGAGCAGTTTGTGAGAGCCTGACCATCCACAGCTGCACATGTTATTAGTGCTTCCTTTGACTGTACTCCCACTGGATTCACTGTGCCTTGGCCTCAGTCTTCAACCCTTTTTAAAATGACATGAAAAGGATGGCATGCTGTCAGCACTCAGCACCCTCCCACTGGGAATCGGTGTTTTTGAGTCCCAAGAACTCCTGTGGTTAGAATTATGGAGTTCACTTTGCCATTTCTTCTCACAAAAATAATTAGAGGTTAGCTGTTCTGATGTTTTTAGGGGGCAACATGTGAATATATTTGGATTAAAAGAAAAGTTTGAAGTTCTTTTGTGTGATTTCCTGCTGAGAGTTAGGCTAGCTTAGCACAAAGTCATTAAAAACAAGGAAGCTAATGTCCTGGATCCTCAAAGGTAAGAAACGCCTAACAGCGTCTATAAAGCTGAATAATTAATGCAGGATAAAATTTGTTAAACTGTACAAAACTTGTGGGTTGAATCAATATTATTATTAGGCTAGACTTGCTTTCCCCAAGGTTTATCTTTTGTGCTAAGCAAAGCTAAATTCCTGCTGGCTGTGGCTTCAGATTTAATTTAATGGTTACTAATAAGTAATTTGAATCTGCCCCCTTGGGATATTCTAAGGCAGTCACAGCAAAAAAGTTTTCTTTTCTACTTTTCCTAAATGTTTCCGTTGCAAATATTTTAAATTAATGGAAACAGCATGAAAACTCTCCACGAGTCAACCAGACTGATCAACCAGTTGAATCATGTCCCTGTGTGTTCCTAACAGAGTGTTTACAGAGTGTGTGTGGTTTCCCTCTGAGTCAGTACCTCCGTGACCAGTCCTGCTTTTGCAGCAGAAACGCCAGGATGTCAGCATGTTTGGTGAGTTTCTCATGTTTTTTTCATGGATGGCTGTATAAAAAAAAAAAAATTTTTTTTTACACTGACTAGCTCAAAGAGTATCACCATCAATAGATGAATCACATACTATTTACTGTCTCGTATCCCTGGCACATACCAAGGTCTGGCTGATACAGTCATATCTGTATTTGTACAGTCGCTCCCAGCATATATAACTTTTTGCTTCTGTACACCACCGCAGTTGATTTGAAATAAAGCAGTAAGGCTGTAACTGAAGTGCAGACCTGCAGCTTTAAAATAAGGGGTTGGAAAAAATGGTGCATTACAAATTACAAAAAATTAGGAGGTCCGCACACCCTTAAACTCCTTGAAAAGTTTTTTTAATCTATACAGTTACGTTTCGGGCCACAGCGCCCTTCTTCAGACTTTTTTGATTCACTTTCTTTGGATCCAGCACCCCGTTTATTTATTCTTTTTGGATGTGCGTGTTTGTTCTTTAAGTGCATTACAAATTACAGCCATTTGATGCATTAGCCTTTCCATTTTCACAGGCTCTGAACAAACTGCTACTTTTTTCTTGTTATGTCTTCAGTGGGTGAAAAGCATTGTTACACTCCCTAAATTAATGGCTCAACATATGAGAAGACGCCACAATGCTGCTGCCATTCAGCAAGCTTTTAAAAAGGGAAATATAGTTCCTCACAAAAGATAAACAGAAACAAAAAGAGATGGGAGCCTCAGCTAAAAGAAACAAAAGAGGAAGAAGACCCTTCTGAAAGAAACCTGGCCTACGTCAAAAAAGCACTGGATATGTACCCAAAGTATTGTGGAGTGTTGACACTTATACAAAAAAAATTACAGTGTGAAAACAACTACTTTGGATCATCAGCCCATCCTTCCTCTCTTCATCATGCTGGCACAAGGTCATCCACTGGTTTTCCTTCTTGATATAAACCTTTTGTATTTATAATAATAGTGGCATCTCTGAGTTTTATAGCAGGACTTTGATTTCGGGTAGTTCTTGATGTTGTGAAGGAAAGAATTCTTTATTGTCAACTTTATCTTCCTTGGTCTTTCAGTCCTGAAAGTGTCCCTGTTTTCTGTGTTGCCGAACTTTCCAATGCATCCGGTCTTTCCAAAAACCTGCTAAATTGATCTGGCCACCCCAAGAGTTTCCACTATGTTTCTAATAGGTCTGTTTTGGTTTTTATCCTAATGATGGCCTTCTTCATGTGTACTGAAATGTCTTTCCGCCACATGAATACATGTCTGTTATTTTAAGAGTTCCCATGAGCAGCTATCAAATTCAAATTCAATATGTGGTGGTTTACAGAAGTAAAAATGCAAAAATTGTGCAACTGTTGAGATACTTATGTACCTAATATACTAGATGATTGGCTTAGAAGTTCTGTAGAGTCCATCTGCTGTTCTGGCAGCACACAAGGGACCAACAGTATATTAGACGGGGGTGATCATAATGTTTTGGCTCATTAGTATAAGCAGAGTGTCAGAAATGCTTTTTTTTCTTTGCTTCTCCAGCTCACTTTTTTCCAGGAAAGTCTTTGACTTAACACTTTCCTATTTGTCTAAAACAGGCTCTGGAAAGAGTTGCACTTGGCCAAGGGGTAAGTAAGGCATGCACACTAATTGTAATCAATATCATAGACAAATAGCCATCATTGCACAAGAATGGAAGTTCTTTTTGTTCACTGTCATTATGCTCATCAAAATAAATACATCAAATTATTTCAAATCACGAGTATGGGCTTTCACAATCAGGCACAACTGTATTATCTTCATTGTCAATCTCCCGCATGCATTCAAACAATCAGCCCATTAATTCCGCTATTGTTTTAAGTCTGTGATTGACTACAGTGTATTTATTTGAAATGCAGAGCTCGGAGGCTCCAGGCCAAAGCTGATACACGATACCCGCTGCCATTAATATGGAATGTTTATAAATATTAATGCAATCATGGCAAGATTGATTACTGGCTGGAACAGGGCTCTGAATCCAAAAACAGGCTTGATTGCTTGCTAGTGCTGCATTAAGTTTGAAAAGTGTCAGAAACGTTCATCGACCATTTGTACACATGGAGGATGAAGGAAATCTTTTTTATTGTAAAAGCTGAGTTCTGTTAATTCAAATAAACATCTTTGTCTTTCCCTACAGATTCAGATGGAGTCCCTATTCTACCGAGCAGTCCTTCATGTTATTCTCAGGGATCACTACAGCTCCTATAAAAGGTAAACTACAGGAATTCACATCTGGACTAGTGGATTTCTTCAGTTTGAGAAATGAGGACAAATGCATGTAATTTTTTAAGACTTTTTTTCCATCAGTTTGCACAATATCAACTATGTTTGGTTAGAATGAGTTAGAACAGAACAGGTGTCGAGCTTTCATAGCACTCCGAAGGCTTTGTTTTATTTGTTGTGAACCAGAAAGGAAAGTTTTTCTCTTTGGTTTGTTTAGGTTACAAATGACCCAAGACTTGCCAGCAAAAGCCATATGTACTCAGCTGTAGGCCAGATTTGGGTGTGTTGTTATATCAGACCTAATAAATTATCAGCAGTTTGCATATAAATTAGTGGGTGAAAAATTAATTGACAAGAATTGTTTTGGTTAGAAACAAGCAACCTATGGCAATGCTAGTGCTATGTTCAAGAAAGCAATTTGAGATTATTTGAACTTTATGGCAGAGCACATTATCCTACTGGAAACACCCATGAGAACATGGTACACTGTGGTCGTAAAGGGATGGATATGGTCAGCAACAGTACTCAGGTGGGCTGTGACCATTTAAATGATGCTTAGCTGGCTATAAGGGGCCCAAACCACCACCACTACCAGCAGCCTGAACTGTTGATACAAGGCAGGATGGATCCATGCTTTCCTGTTGTTTATGCCAAATTCTGACACTACCATCCGAATATAACAAATATAAATTGAGACTCATCAGACCAGGCAGCGTTTTTGCTGTCTTCTATTTTACAATTTTGTTGACGTTTTGCAGGCTCAGTTTCCTGTTCTCAGCTGACAGGAGTGACACCTGGTGTGGTCTTTTGTTGTGATTCGTTGCGTTACTGTTACCCAAAGCAGTCTGGCCATTCTCCTGACCAGAGAACTGCCTTCACTAGATATTGTCTCTTTTGGACCATTCCCTATAAAACCTAGAGATGGTTGTGAGGGAAATCCCTGTAGATCAGCAGCTTCTGAAATACTTAGAGCAGGTCATCTGGCAGCAACAACCATTCAAAGTCATTTACTATTAGCACTAAACACAAAGGTAGTTAGTAAAAAATGATGGAAATGAAGTGTTTGTTAAAGGAAAAATTGATAGGATGATAGGACTAAAGGAATGCATATGGAATCACAGCTATTCAAGTTCATACTGATGATATAAATATAAAAAAATTCATAGCAGCCCATTAGACAGCAGCCTAAAAAAAGGAAAGACATCACTAGAATTTGTGCTCTGAGAACCAGCATGTTTATATAAAATTTCAGCAGCTTTTAGTTGCTTCTTTTTGGACCAAAGTGGTGGTAAGACTAACTGGTGGATATTCATGCCAACTAACTGACTTTCTTAGATCCACCCATAGCGGGACTTTGCATAATTCATCATGACTAAAAAGGTGAGGTGTTGCCTGCAGAAAATTTAAATAAAGGTGCCAAAATATGGGCAGAAATATGAGAAAGCAATGTCATAAAGCACACAGAAAAATGATTAGAGTGGCAGCGGTTCTGCATTTCAAGGTTCACGTCCATGATTGGCAGCATTTCAGAGTTCAGAGATGCAGTTTAACCTCCTCTAAACTCTGCATCTCCTTTTTTCTTTGTGGATTTTCTTGTGTTTTACTGTGGAGTCTTGGTATTTTAAGGAACATCCAAACATAAGCAGAAAAAAAGTAAAAAAATATAATTTCTTAACATCGTTTGGTAGTAATTAAGGCGGAATATTCAGGTATCCTTCGGGCTTCAGTTTGTCCTTAATTCACCTTGTTATCCAGTGAGTAACTGCTGCTTTACACGTCAGCCCACCCCCTTCCCCATACTGTAAGCCCTTTGAGCCAGTGTGGTGTATCTGCCTGACTAAACCAAACAATAGAAGGAAATGCTGCAGACTTCAGTTTACTCTGATCAAATGTTATCACTCCAGAGACCATCAAAGACACTGAAAACCTGCATGCTGACCTTTGACCTTCATCAGATCAGCATTGACTACCCATTAGTTTTCTCCAAACGCCACCTATTCACCATTGTTTGATCCTTTTAGAAACATGCTGAGGTGTGAATATTTCACTGAGCAGAAAGGTGATATTCAGAGAAATTCTGCATGTTTTGTCCACAGTGAAAAGCGAGTTGGGAATGTCTACTCCAAGGCAAAGTCATTTGTGGACTACGTTCGTCGAGCCCTGCGCAGACTGGAACTGGATGAATCAAAGGTC